>CAUYQG010203917.1:0-11324 GCA_963574415.1 Tarsius wallacei | reverse complement strand
TCCACTCACCTCGGCCTCCCAAAGCGCTGGGATTACAGGCTGAGCCACCGAACCCGGCAAGAATCTGCACTTCCAACAAGCATCTGAGAAATGCTGCTAGTGTGAGTTCACAGACCCCATTTTGAGAGGCAAGGGACACGTTGTGGTGGCTAACGCCTGTCATCCCAGCACTTTGGCAGCTGAGGCAGGAGGATTGCTTGAGGGCCGGAGTTCAAGACAAGCCTAGGCAACACAGCAAGACCCTGTCTCTACCCCGCCCCTGAAAAATCCTCAAATATGTATAGGTGGGGTGACAGTAAGTTCCATGAAGAGAAACAGGTCGGGGCTGGGGAGCTCCCTCACGCAGGGTCCAGAGTGCGGGGAGGGAAGGCCCCTGTGATGAGACGTCTGAGTCGAGCAGCCGTGGAAATCTGGGGAGGGTATTCCCGGCTGGGGAAGGTCGGGGTAGAGGCCTCGAGGAGAGGCCGTCCCGGTGGTTGAGGCCCAGCGGCAAAGCCGGGTTGAGGGGAGGAGTCGCTGGGGAGCGGGAAGAAGGGCAGCTGACGGGGAGCCAGGGAGCCCGGGTGGGGTGACGACACCCCAGCGCCGAGTGACGCCATCTGACTTCGGTTTTGAAAGAGCCACCCGGCTCCGTGGGGGGAGCAGGCCGTCGGGTCAGCGTGGTTGAAGCCAGCCTGCAGATGAGATGGCAGGCGCAGGGGAGTTGGGTGGACTTGGCCCCTGTCGCCGATGGCGTCGAGTCCGTTCGGTGGATGGAAGGGCGGAAAGGAAAGAGAGGAAGCGACATGGCGCCAGGTTTGGGCTCAAGCAGCCGGGAAGGTGAGGGTGCTGTGAGTCGAGGTGGGAGAGGTGGCTGGCAGCTCAGGCTTGGGGCGGGTGAAGCCTGCAGGGTCGATTCAGGTGGGGATGTCGGGCTGCCCGTCGAACCAAGTGCTCGGAAGTCCAGGGAGACAGGGCTGGAGGCGTTCCTTCGGGCACCATCGCCGGGGAACTGGGTGTGAGACCTGGAGAGGGAGTACAGAGAAGGGGAGTGTGAGCCGTGGGCCGGGGGCACTGCAGCATCGGGGCAGGAGCGGGGACAGGGTCCGTCGAGAGGCGGAGACACACCAGCAAGGAGGGGCACAAGAAGGAGCTGTGTGCAGAGTCCCAGCAGCCAGTGAGGAGGGTGCTCAGGGAGGGGGAGTGAGTCAGGTGGCGCCAGCTGTGGACGGGGTGGCCGTGGCCATGGGTTCGCGGATGTGGCGCGTTCTGTGGCTCAGAGAGCCCTGGGGCCAAATGTCTGATTGCGATGGGGTCAAGAGAGAAAGGAAGAAGAGGCTGGAGACAGCACCTGGGACCGTCTGCCGGGGCCTTTCTGTCGAGAAGAGCCACGTGATGGGGCGTGGCCAGAGAGGGTGGGGATGGCCACACTGCGTGTCCTCATTTCACACACCCTCCTTTTCTGACACGAGAGACACACGATGGGGTGTCAGAGGTGGTGTTCCCCCAAGACAGGCTCAGGAAAGCATACTTGATTTTTTACTCTCGAGATTAAGGACTTGCCCTTCAAAGACACTTGCGGGACACCCCGGCCTCACCTCCCGGCTCGTGTCCTGCCCCGCAGAGTAAAGCGGAAGGTCCTGGGAACAGCGGCCTTGTGACGCTGACATGAAACAGAAGCCAGGTACCCCCGCCCTGCCCCACCCCCCTTCCTAAAACGGATAGTCGCGTGGAGACTTTGAGGTCCCAAAATTCCGACGAGGACCAGCCACTCTCGGACCTATCTCAGGTCTTAAATGACTCTGGCAGGACCCAGGCACATCCCCAGCGACTGTGCATGCCTCCCTTTCATTTTCATTAACCTTCAAGTCTGTTTTGTGGGCTTCCTTTCTTTCTTTTTTTTAAACAAACAACAACTCTACTCTTCTCCAGACAAAAGTGAATGGTTGGAATGACCTTAAAACATTTTCGCTGCTTGACAACATATGAGAGGGGATTTCTAAGCACACAGAGGGACACATTATTCTGGGTCACAGGATGCTTGCCATGGCTGGTGACTCTCCTTGGGGACTTCAGGACCAAAGGCGCAGTTGGCAGTCTGGGCGTTGTCAATATCAGGCGTCCTAGCAGGCAGGCAGTGTTAACTCATCAAGCACCTGGCATGTGCCAGACTCTTCACTGGGTGCCGGGTTAGAGTGGGAACAAGCCAGGCCTGGCCCCTGCCCTCAGGCAACCCATCATCCAGGACAGGAAACTCTCCCTCAGGCTGGGCCTGGTGGCTCATGCCTGTAATCCCAGCACTTTGGTAGGCTGAGGTGGGAGAATTGCTTGAGCCTAAGAGTTCCAGACCAGCCCGGGCAACATAGCGAGACCCCATCTCTAAAAAAAAAAAAAAACTAGCTGGGTGTGGTGGCACATCCCTGTAGTTCCACCTACTTGGGAGGCTGAGGCAGGATGATCGCCGGAGCCTAGGCGGTGGAGGCTGCAGCGAGCTGTGGTTGTGCCACTGCACTCTAGCCTAGGCGACAGAGTGAAACTCCAACTCAAAAGAGAACTAAAAAATAGAAACCCTCTTTCAGGTGGATGCAGTGACAGGGGTGAAGCGCCCTCATGACCTGGGTCAGGCCGGGGTTGTGGCGAGACAGGAAGTGCCCGCGTTGCCCAGGGAGGCAGCCCTGCCTGGTGGCAGCCTCCAGGAGTGGAGGCTCAGGCCACGGTTCCAACTTCTCAAGGAAAGTCGGGTTTTTATTTAGAATCTCCTTGTTCTCACCAATTAATTTGGATTTTTGAAGTGTCATGCTGTACAAAGAGGACACACTCGGGCTGCCAGTTTCCTTTTTCTAAAGTCAAGTTCGTTAAGGAATGATTTCACACAGTGAACCCCCTGTGGAGGTGTGCTGTGATGTGTTGGACAGAAGAGTCCAGTTGTGGGCCCACCACCACCATCCAGACGTAGGATGCTTCTGTCACCCCCAGATGTCCCTTCCTGTCCCTTGTGGCCAGCCCTCTTCCCCGACACACCCAGCCCCTGCCAGCCACCCACCCATTCTCTGTCCCTGCCATCTCCTCTCTTCCAGAAGGTCCTAGAAACGGAAGCTTCTGGTACATCACACGCCATGTCAGACTGGTTCCTCTCAGCATTGGCTCTTGAGCATCATGGCGGTGCCACGGGCCACTTCTGTCCTTTTTCTTACAGAGTAGCTAGCACTCTCCCTCGCCATGGTTTGCTTATTCCCTCACCAGCTGATGATGGACACTCGGGTTGTCTCCAGATTGTGGCATAAAAGTCTCCGTGTGGGCAGTTGTCGTTCCTGCTGGGTGAGTACCTAGGGCGGGTTGCTGGCTCACAGGTTGGGACATGTTTTGCCTTGTCATGAGACTCTTCTGACATGTCGTGCAGTTGTGCGTTCCCATCAGCACCGAGCGAGGTCAGCTTAAATGGTCACCCATGCAGATAGCCGTTGGGTGCGTGTCTGTCGTTGGATAGCTCTAGTCTGCGTGTCTCTTGTTCCTCGTGGTGTGACTGTCATCTGCCTCCTCACGTCCTTACTGGCCGTCTAGTCTCTACTGTGAAGTGCCTGTCAGAACTCTCTTGCCCATTTGAAAAGCTGGATTGTTTTCTTACTATCGAATTTTGAGCTTTCTTCATAGTCTAGATACAAATGCTTTAGCCGATAGGCATTTGGCGAATATTTTCTCCCGGCCCGTGGTGTGTCTTTTCATTCTATTAACCATTTTTCCAAGGGCAGACATCTTAAGTTTTGCTGAGCTCGACTCTGTCAGCTTTTAAATGTAAGGTTGTGTTTCTTGTGTCCTCGCATAGGTCACAGACATCTACGATTTCTTCTAGAAGCTTTATGTTTTTATTCCCACTCTTAGGTCTGCGATGCTAACTTTTGTATATGGTGTAAAGTGAGAGTTGAGGTTGACGTTTTTCACGTGCATGTTCAATGGTTCCAGCGTTGTTTAATGACAAGACTCCTGCCATTGACTTGCCTTGGCACCACGTGCGTGGGGCTTGGTTTCTGGACTCTGGTCTGTTCTGTCAATCTGCACTTCACTTCTTGCCTTATGCCGGCACGACACTGCCTGGGTTTCCCTAGCTCAGGCTTTCTTAACCGCAGCACTGCAGGTGTTTGGGACTCAGCGGGTCTTGGTGGCGGGGCCTCGTACGTGCTGGAAGCTTAGCAGCATTTCTGACTCCGGCCTCGTAGAGGCCAGCAACGCCCCTCTTTCCCAGTTGTGATGACCTGTGAATATTGTTGGACGTCCCCCGGGGAGTCAGGCTGCCCCCAGCTGAGTTCCAGTGCTCTCGCTGTGTAGTGTGTCTTGAGATCGGATCGCGTGAGTCTGCTTTGTTCTTTTTCAGGGTATTTTTGGCTCTTCTAGGTCTTATGCTTTTTCATATAATTTTAGTATTTTCTTGTCAATCTCTATCAGGAAGTTCTTCTGAGATTTCATTGAATCCCGACCAGTTGGTCACTATCCTATCTTAGCAATATTGAATTTTTTTTCTTTTTTTGAGTCAGAGTCTCACTCTGTCACCCAGGCTGGAGTGCAGGGGCACACTCACGGCCACTGCAGTCTTGACCTGCTGGGCTCAGGTGATCCTTCTGCCTCAGCCTTCCAAGGAGCTAGAACCACAGGTGCGTGCTTTTATTGTAGAGACGAGGTCTCATCAGGTTGCCCAGGCTGGTCTTGAACTCCTGAGCTCAGCCAGGCCTCTCACCTTGGCCTCCCAAAGTGCTGGAATGACAGGCTTGAGTCACTGTGCCCGGCAATATTGAATTTTTTGATCCATGAACATGATGTCTCCCTCCACTGATTTAGGCCTTCTTTCTTTTCTCTCTTTAATGTTTTATAGTTTTCAGCACACAAGTTTGTACATATGTAGTTCATGTTTTTCAACGCTTTGGTGAATAGTACTGTAACTTTTTTTTTCAATTGGTGTATAGAAATGTGATTTTTATAATATTAACCTTATTTTGTGTGACCCTTCTAAACTGACTTTAGTTCTGGTAGCTTTTTGTAGAGTCTGGGGTTTTTCTAAGCAAAACATTTGTTATCTGTGAATAAAGACAGTTTCATTTCTTTCTGTCAGACCTGTATTCGTTTTCATTTTCTTGCCTTATTGCATTGGCTAGAACTTTCAGTTCAGTGTCCAATAGAAATGAGGAGAGTGGGCGTCCTTGCCTCCATCTCAGCCTTGGGGGAGAGTCTGATGTTGGCTATAGTTTTGTTTTTGTTTTGTAGAGACCTTTCCACAGGTTGGGAGAGTTCCCTTCACGCCAGATTTGCTGTGAATTTTTATCATGAGTGGTTATTGAATTTTGGCTGATGCTTTCTCTGTATCTACTGAGATGATCACAAGGCTTTTCTTTAGTCTGCAAAGAGGCAACTTAGTGGATCTTAGAATGTTGAACCAACCTGCGCTCCTGGGACAGACTCCAGCTTAGTCATGGTGTGTGTTCTAGCTGGGCTGGCTCTTCTAATATTTTTGCTAGGAATTTTTAAAGTCTTATGTTCATGGGGGGATATCGGTCTGTAGCTTTGTTTTCCTGAAATGTAGTGTCTGGATTTGGTAGAAGGATAATGCTGGCGGGTAGAACGGCAAAGAAGTTCTCCCTCTTCTGCTGTGTGGGAACGTCTGTGCAGAGTTCTTATTTCTCCTTCAAGGCTGTGGTCATACCGATGCGATTGCCCGTCACGCAAGGGTTTCTTTGTGAACAAAAAGTGTCAGCTACCTCTAGTTCATTTCCTCATTCTCAGAGCTGCCAGCAGACACTACAGAGGTTTGGTTTAAGGTCTAGGAGGGCAGCCGGGTGGGAGACCTCTCGCTGGTCACAGTCAAAAGATGGCCACCTGTGACTTACCAAGTCATTTCCTTTCGGGGCCTTGGCTTTCTCATCCACGGACGGGAGCCTCCCTCCTCCGCATTCTGGGCTGCGTGTTTATGCCACGTGGGCATCTGTTCTGGTGGGTTTGTGCCAGCTGCAAGTCCTGCCTCTTCTTGGTCAGCGCCCACGTCCAGCCAAGGCTTCTCGTTCTGAAAAGGGAGGAGTTTTCCCATGGTTCCAACTTGAAGCCCAGATAAATATTGATCTATCTTCCAACTTCAGTGACTTTTAAAAGTTATAAGAGTCATATGTGCCTTGTTAAACTCAAACAGTATTCAAATGTGAGAAGAAACGTGCAGAAGTCCCTGCTGGCCCCCTGCTCCCTGGAGTTGGGCCGTCCGGTGGGGGTGAGGGGCCTTCCGGGCACTTCGTGCGGGCCTCCACAACCCCCGACGCACCTTGTTTCATGTTTTTAAGCTGGGAAGGTTGTCATATTGAGCACCCCTGCCTCTTTCACTCGACACTGTAGCGTGGCCCCTCTTCCCACACTGGCTCGAGAGCGTCATGAGAGAGTCTGATCTTCTCCTGGAAACATGGAAAAGCCTTTTTGTGTAAAAGAGGATCACTTTAAAACCATATGTCCCATTCAAATACCTGACATTCAAATACCTCCTTAGACTGTTCCATTCTCCCATCTCCTTGGCTTCTTCCCCTAGAAGATACTTCTACTCACGTCTAGGGAAATCATAGCCCCCACCCTCCTTTTTTTTGGGCCAGGGTCTCACTCTGTTGCCCAGCCTGGAGTGCAGGGATACCCTCATAGCTCACTGCAGCCTCCAACTTCTGGGCTCGAGTGATCCTCCTGCCTCAGCCTCCCGAGTAGCTGTCCACCACACCCAGATACTTTAAAAAAATTTTTTTGTAGAAACGGAGTCTTCCTGTGTTGCCCAGGCTGGTCTCAAATTCTTAGCCTCAAGCGATCATCCTGCCTCCGCCTCCTAAAGTGCTGGAATTACAGGCGTGAGCCACCGCACCTGGCAAAAAAAATCACAGACTCTTTTAAACGCCGCCCAGGCTGGGGGGACAAACACCATGTTTGAACAAGCAGTGCTGATGTGACCAAGGCCAAGTTGCTGCTCCGGGCTTGGCCAAGGTTATGGCTGCACCTGCCTCCCACTTACTTTGAGGACTTTGTGTCCTCACCACGAGATTTATATATGTTGAACCTACTCTTGTCTTGAAATAAAATCTCCTGACGTCAGAAGCACAGAGTGGCTTTGGCACTTAGGCAGTTCCAGTAAGTGGGAGGTCGAGCCTGGTTCCAGGGTGACTCTTTCCACTTGAGATGTGGAATTGCGTGCATGCAGTGAATGATCCCCAGACCTATCCCCCACGTCTGTTCCCAGTAGTGACGCTGCTGTTGGTCACTGGCCTTTTTATTTGCCAGTATCACCAGCAAACTCAGGAAGTCTGAAGAAACATGGGAAGTGTGAGAAGATGAGTGGAAATTCGTCGTGCGGGCAGCCTGTGTGTGCTCTTGGAAGGGAACTGAGGAGAGATGTCCCCAAAGCCACAGCTGCCTCAGAGCTGAGAACTCTTTGTTTTGCAAAGAATAGGAGGGCGTGGATTAAGGGTGTTATTTTGAATATAATTAAACCGGATGAAAGTGTATTAAAAAATGATCACCATTGAGCTTCCTGTTATTATCTCATTAATACTGGAGACGAGCTTTGAATCAAGCTGGTGAATCCTGCAGACATTGGACTTTTTTTTTTTTTCCTTGTTCCCAGTGGATGGGGAATATTTCTTGCCTCTGGTCCAGCAGTAAAAATAGTTGTCTTTTTTTTTGAGTCGGAGTCTCACTCTGGAGCCCAGGCTGGAGTGCAGCGGCATGGTCACCATGATCACGGCTCACCACAGTCTCGACCTCCTGGGCTCAAGCGATCCTTCCTCCTCAGCCTCCCAAATAGCTGGGACTACAGGTACGTGCCACCACGCCTGGCTAAATTTTTTTGTTTTTTCTTTTTTAGAGAGACTTGGTCTTGCTGTGTTGCCCAGGTTGATCTCAAACTCCTGGGCTCAAGAGATCCTCCTACCTTGGCTTCCCAAAGCACTGGGATTACAGGCGTGAACCACCACACCCAGCCAGTAAAAATATTTTAAACAGACGTTTTCCCACTCTTGTGGCTAATGTCATATATTTACATTTCCCTGCAGGGATAACAGCCGCAGAGTGCGGCCATAACAGTTCACAGGTGTTGAGGCTTCCGTTTCTCCCGTCTGAATCTCACCTGGCTCCTGAGAGGCCTGCGGGGTGATGTGCTGAAGGCCATACCTAGGGCCATTCTGTGATGGGGACAGAGTGCCCAGCTGCACAATGAAAACTGGCTCAAGTGTAGGGCCAATGTGGGGCCGCGGCGGGGGGGGGGTCTCGTGGGACACAGAGTAGGAATGAGAAGTGACGGGGCTGCGTGGACACCGCCGTTCACGGAGAGCAATGATGGCCGATGTTCGTGAGCGTACGCGGCCGTGCTGGCTCCCTCGAGCCTCACACAATCCCGCGAGGTGGACTCTGCTCCTGTCCAGCACTGTCCCAGAAGGGGAAACTGAGGCCCGGAATCACATGCCAGCAGCTTGTCCGGCGCCACCCAGTTCTTCGTCAGAGGTGGGATTCAAACCTCTGCAGCTGCCCTCTGCCTGTCCTGGCCACCCTCCATCAGAGGTGGCTTTGTGAGGCTCATGTCTCGCAGGCCCCGCCCCGCAGACTGGCCTTCTCTGCCCACCCGGAGTGTCTGGTTCTCCTAACACGGGGCTTACAGGGTTTCTGCTTGCTGTGGTCAGTTTAAGTGGCTGCCATCAGGTCTCAGTCCTGGGAGGGACATTCAGGCTGCCGCTGTTTGGCCGGTGGACTTAGGTGTCTCCCCCGCACCCGGCCAGCCTCTGGTGGGCGAAAGGGCAGGTGGCCTAAAAGTGGTTTCTCAGCCTGGTGTGGCTTCCTTCAACCACAGTCTTGGAGAGACCACTTTTATTACTTATTTATTTTTCAGCTGGAGTCTCACTCTGTCATCTAGACTGGAAGGCAGTAGCACAACTGGGGCTCACCGTAACCTTGACCTCCTGGGGTCCCGGTGATCCTCCCGCCTCAGCCTCCCAAGTAGCTGGGATTACAGGCACCTCCATATCTGCCAAATTGTTTAAAAAAATACTTTTCTAGAGACAGAGTCTCATTATGTTGCCCAGGCTGGTCTCAAACCCCTGGGCTCAAGCAGTCCTCCCACCTCAGCCTCCCAAAGGGCTGAGACGACAGCTGAAGTCAGGTTTAAATAAGGTCAGTTTTGGGGCAGTCTTCCCAAGATTGGCCTCCTCCCTCATGGCAGTGAGAGACCTCTCTGTGTGTTGGTAAGCGGGCCCTGTGGAAAGCAACGACGCCAAGAAGCCCGGTAGGTGGCACGCCGATGCCCGTGGTGTTGACCTCCCCAGCATGGCTGACCCCAAGCCGCCAACGTGAGTGGGGTTGTGGGCGGCAGGCCCAGGGGCTCAGGGCCGATGAGACCTGGCCCCCACACCCGTGCTCCCATCCACATATGGGCTGGGGTGGGCAGATGACACGCTGAGTGCTCGGTGTCCCCCGCGATCCCCAAGGCGAGGCGTCATAGGTGAGTTTATGACTAGGTAAAAGGAAACATGATTTCAAGGCAGAGAGGGTGGAAGGCAGGCTTGGCCCATCTAAGGCAGCTGGCAGGGCTGCCTCTAGCTCTCGCTTGCAGCCTGGCGGGCCCACGGCGAGGCGTTCTGAAACACGGCAGCTTCCTGCGCCTGTGCCTCGCGCTCGTGCCTCGCAGTCACCCCTCCACCCACCCCGAGGTGTCAGGCCTGGCTTCCTGGAGCGAGCGTTGGCTCCTTCCTTCCCAGCGTCAATGCCGCCTCCTCGCCTGCCGTCATCACGAACAGACGCCTTTCTGCCGCCTTCCACACCTGGAGACGGGGCATCCACGTGGCAGCGCTCAGACAGCCTTCGGCTGGACGTCCGCCTGAGACCCTCTCCCGGTCCTGTCATCAGGCCCCGAGCTAACACAGTCTCGTGATTGCTGCCCTTGCCGGAGGGCAGACCCTTCACAGACCCCGGGGCCGATGAGTTGGCCCCTTTCCCTGCGCCTCTGGGAAGGAGGCCGGGTCTGGCCTCTGCGCTGGTCCGTTTGCATTGCTGTAGAGGGACCCCCGCGGCCGGGGGCTTCATACCCGGGTCTCTCTGGCTCTCGGTTCTGCAGGGCGCGGCACCTGCTTCTGGCGAGGCCTCATGGTGGGAGGGGAGCAGGGGTAACCCACGGCGGGAGAGGAAGCAAGGTGGGGAGGTGCCGGGCTCTTGAAGCAACCAGCTCCCGCGCACGAACAAGCAGAGAGAGCCTCACTGTGACCAGAGAACAGCACAAGCTGTTCACGAGGGACCGCCCCCCCCCGCCCCGACCGCTCGCCTCCCACCGGGCCCCGCCTCCAGTGCTGGGGACCACACTCAGCGTGACACTGGGGGGACAGACATCCCCCTGTGTCGGCTGCAGGGTGCCACGTGCCCTTCTGCCGATGTCCCTGTGTTCCCGGCCAGCTGGGAGACGAGGGAGGGCGCGTCGTGGTGCCGAGCCGTCACGCTCCTGACACGTGGAACTCCAAATGTCCTACTGATGGAGGGTCAGGGACTTTCCCTGCAAGAATAGCACAATTAATTTATTCTTTTAATTTCCCCTGGGAGGTAGCAAGGGAAAAAAAGTTTTTCGAGATTCTTCCTTTGTGTTTTATTGGAGACTTGCCCTAGTTTGTGAGGATCAGAGACCAACATTCGTGAAGCTGCTGCCTTGTGTTAGTCCCTGGATCGAGGGGTCTGTCTTGTGGAGTCCCCGGGGCGACCCGACCCTGTCGTGGGGTTCTTGCCCGTTTTGCCTGGGGGAGCTAAGGTCAGAGAACAATTAGGAGATGACTCGCCCTGGCAGGCTGCTTGGAAGGGGTGGAGCTGGGCTTGACACTAGACCGGCCCTGAGGTAAAACGTTTTCATCTCTCCAGTGCTGCCTTCCCTGCCCACCTACACCTGATGAGAGTTGCAGACATGCGGACAGGTGGAAAGGCCCACACAGAGAGCGCCCGGATGTCCACCACCGGGACGGAGCGGCTGACACTTGGCCTTGTCGTGTACCTATCTCCCTCCCTCCGTCCATCAATTCATCTTATTTTTTGTTGTATTCAAAGTAAGTTGCAGACGTCAACCCACATTACCCTGAAACACTGAAGCATGCGTGTCATTGATTAGGGTTCGTTGTTTGTTGATGGTTCTTTTCTTCTGAGATACATTCTACTTGTGGTGAAGTATGGAAATTTTAAGTATATACGAGTCTTGACAAATGTCTACCCCTGTGAATCCCAAATCTTTGTCAAGACAGAACCATGGCCATCCCCCAGCAAGTAAGTCGAGTCCCCTTTGACCCTTCTCCAGACATTCCCCTTCCGTCTTCCATCTCACC
>CAUYQG010203908.1:0-22652 GCA_963574415.1 Tarsius wallacei | reverse complement strand
CCCTATTATCATTATCCAGTTAGATGCAACTTCTGTATGCTCCTGTTGTACCTGATTCTTATTTCTTTTCTATCATTTTTCATGTTATATTTTATTTGTCATATTATTTGACTGAAGACTATATTCTCTTTGATGAGAGGTGTCGTCTTTTATCTCTCTATCACTGGCATAGTCCCCAGCACTCCACAGGTACTGAATAAATAATTATTGAATAAATAAGTACAAATAAATAAAATGTACTGAAAAGAATGATTTCACTGTACTTTTGATCCAGAAATTTAATATCTAAAAATTCACCTGGGGTAGTCAACTAGACAAATACATCAAGATGTCAGCATATGTAGAGGATCCAACTCAGTAGTAATGGCTTAACTTTTCAGCTTAATGGTGAGTACATGGATGTCTACTACATTCTTCCTTATATATTTTTGTATGTCTAAAATATATCCTAAATAACTTTTAAAATTAAAATAAAAAATTTAGAGATATATAGGCAAGTCTATACATAAAAAATATTATTTAAAATAGTGAACAATTATGAAAAACTAACATATTTTTCAATAAGATATGGGTAAAATAAGTTGTGGTATATGAATATAAACTGAAGTTTAAATAAACATTAAAAATTGTTGTTTAAGTCTTCTCTTTCATGGAAAATTAACCAAGATATATTATTTACCAGGAAAAAAAAGCAAGTTACAAAATACCAATATATTATTATCTCATTTATGTTAAATTATGTAAAGTGTTTTCTAAAAGGTTCATTGTGATTAATTCTATTTGGCAAAATTTTAAGATCTATACATATTCTTTTTTGCATATAATTTAAATGTTTTTGAATAACTTATTATTTCAATATTGAAAAATGCTTTTATTGAAAAACCATTTCCTCAAAATATTAAATAATTCTTTTCATATTTATTTTTAAAATCAGAAGAAATTCAGAGGTTATTTTGCTGATGTTTTTGTTGATTTATTTTGGTTTTTTCTTTGATTTAAAATAATTAATAATCTATAGGTAAATAATAAACCAAGGCACACATAGCAAAAAAAATCATATTTTAAAGCAAAATATAAAATGTCTCATTCTTTTATTTGTATGATATAAGCAGAAAGCCAAGCTTTTCTATGCTCATAAAGATTTACTTCCTTTCCATATTATGGAGGAAAAAGAAAAAAATGGAGAAGGGCAAAAAATGAAGAGTTGATGAGACAAAAATAAGGCTGACATATAAAATTGGAACAAGTGCTTTCGAATTTATTCAGTCTCATTCCTCTTTGAAAATCTAATGAAAAATATGGATCTTCCCCAGAAAAGGAAAATGTTTATTCATACAGCATATGCATACAACTTTAGAGAGTTCATAGATTCTATGAAACACATGCATACTGTTAAAGACAAAAGTATTCAGTGAGACTGGATAGAGCATAGCAAGGAAGACTTTATTCAGGGTCATCAGAGTGGGTACAGGTACCACTGCAATGGGATTTTGCATAGGGGAGAGAGATTGGGTTCGACTCCAAATACAGCATGAGTAAGTGGAAATTTATAATCAAGAAGTAGAGTGGTGGTGGTCAGTTGATTTAAAAAGTGACTAAAAAGAAATATCGGGAGGAAGGAAGATTCTGGTTAAGCTGACCTAATGACCTAACAGGATTCTTGCTGAAGGCAGGCCAGGGTGATCAGACTTCACCTAGGGATGGTGAAGGAAGGAACCTCATGAGAAAGTGAGGTGATCAGATATGGAAAGTAGGAGAGTTTTTTGCTTACATGACTTAGCACGGTTCTTGCCAAAACTGGACTTTACAAGAAAGTGCCCAGATGGGCCTAGAAGAAGGCTCAGGATCCTGACTAAAGTTTGGTCAGGTAAATAATCTTTGTCAATTTTTCAGAACAAAAAAATACAAGACATAAGAACTGAGAACCACACAGAGTTAGACACAAAAATAAAGAGAAGCAAAATGCAAATACAAATTGCCTATAACAAATCCTTCTTGTGCCCTTTAATTATAGTAACTCCAAGCAAATTTTAAAACCAGGGAAGTCCTTGCTATGCTCTATCCAGGGAAGTCTTCACAACTTTAGGAAGTCACATTTCTTACTATTTGTTTAAAAACAATATTTTTTAAAAGATGAATTCTACATTTAAATGCAAAAATGCAGATGTGAATACCTGTGCCCATGCATTAACAATCACAAAAGATATGGCCATAGTTAGTTCACAACAGGTGGCATACTTGAAAGGGAATGTTAAGCCAAGCATTGTGATCTTGTTAACCTGTTTTCCTTAATTCAGTGTTAAAACCCTTAGAAGAAGAGTTTGCATATGGGAGGGGGGTGAAGAAAATATGGAAGAAAAAAAAAGTAAAAGGCAGTTCAACTTGAACTGTCTCCAATTTCATCAGAATTTATTTTTTCTTTAAAGTTGAAAAAGAAAATAAAAAATTTTACAGAAAGACATCTGTGGGCTAACTTCATTCACTTACATCTGATGAGCAGTAAAGCATTTGCCAATTTTTCCTCTTACTGTAATTCAAAGAACTGAAAGTTTGTTATGTAACAAATATAATACACACACACACACACACACACAAACCACGTATAGTTTGTTATTTTTCTGTAATTAATCTATTCTTCCTACTGTATCACCCATTATTTGTATAATAAATACCCAATCTAATCTAAAGTTTAGTCTGATACCCAAAAAGAGCCCTTCAGGATATGCTTGGTTTCTTAGGTAAAAATTTCAGTCTCACAGATAGCTTCCCTCCAGCTGCTTCACTACTTAAGGTGGAAGCAGTCGTGCTGCTCATGTACTAGAAACAGAGAACATAACCTTCTTGAATGTGAATCCCTTGCCAATTTGTTGTTAGGCTCCCCTGGTCTTCAGGACACAAGTCTGCCCTTGGTAAACTTTTGGTACATTCTTCTCGGGTTGAACCAATATTTCTACCCAGGCCCAGTCAGATCTCCCATTGGTACTGTGGATAGTTTTAAGGTCTCACTTCGATCCTAGTACTTCCTGGCACAGACAATCCATCTGTGGCCATTGCTAAGAGTCACACTACTAGCCCAATGCTTTCTGTGAAGGTCTTTCTGTCAAATGCTTTCTGTCAGGCATATTTTCAGTGATGTCCTAAACTAGGGTGTGTCATTCTGCAAGGGACAAATCTAGCTTCCTCTCAGGGTCTCAAACAGAAGTGAGGAAGAGTCCCTTCTGTGCTTCATAATACTAGTATGTGTTAGGGTCCAGACAGGGTGAGGGTGAGATGGATGGAGAGAGAGAGGCGCAGCAGAGAGGGACAGCACCACCCAGAGCCGGCAAGCCGGAGGTGCCGCACTGGCAACCCAGAGATCCAAGTAAATGCAAAGAATTGCAACACACAGAGGTGAGAGAAGAAAAGATTTATTTAAGAAAAGTTCACCCACCACAGACAAGGAGTGGGCCTACACTCTAGGTGAGTGTGGCATCGTAGCCCCCCAAAGTCCTGGCTTAAATCCTTTTCTTGGAGATGTTGCACGTGACTGCTGTGACTTGTCGACCACCTGTGGATGTCTTAGAGATCTTGTGACACAGAGACCCATTAATGTCTGTCCATATCATCATAGCCCCTAGAGAAGGGTGTGACAAGGATTCTAATTCTCCTGCACCTTCCCAAACGACATTCCTTAGAGCTAGTGGAGGGTGCACCTCCCCTTATGTCCTAGGCATTCCCAGTGGGTAGCTTTGGGGGATCCTTGGCTTCCCTGTAGATAGTGCCCAATTTACTGGAAGATGGAATCCCCACCTGCTCCCCCTCTGAGAGGTCATAACTTTTGTAATTACAAGTTTCATGACTTTTACAATCCTTGCTCAATGTATGATGTCTTAGCCCTTGTAAATTCCCTTTATTCTAGGCAAGCTTGACTGCCACTATGAGATACCTCTGATACCTGGAAGTCTGTTTCTGAAAAGGCTGTCAGTAAAGTTAATTTTACCTAAAATGTGCATTTCTCCAAAAGTATAGCTTCTACTTTCTCATCATTGTGTCAGGGTTTAAGAACAAGATAAAAAATGGCTTCCCACTCTCGGTCTGCCCTTTCAGTATGTATCTCACACACTACCCCTCCAGGTTGAAGTCTGAAGGACAGAAGTTGAGATCCTCGCATTTGACCACTTCACACACCACTTGTCTTTCTCCTTCGTACAATCCCTCTAGACTGGAGAGTTTTCCCCTTTTTTCTTCCTCTTCTTTCTTTTTAGATTTCCCCTAATGTTCTCTACTTGGAAAAAGGGACACCAGAAGCCCATTCTTCACAAGTATGTACTATGCTCATGTTAAAAATCATGCATTTGTACCCTCTGAATCTAAGATTTTTAAATTAAATCTAGCATGGCAAGCAAGATTTCTCTGAAAAGGAATAAACTCAAATAATAATTCATCAAACAATATCCTGATTTGCAAAGGTGAAGTATAGATGCAAAAATACTCCTTTTGACTCTGAGAACCTGAAACCTCTTTCTGGATTTGTGGATTCCTGGGTGGGCAAAAGTGAAAAAAGGCTAAGAAGACCAAAAAGGAAATCATATTTTTTAAAATTAAGCTAACTCTCCTTTGCCCTCTTGCACAAATTAATTAGGCTTCCCTTTACAGCACAAATTACAGAAAGTATTGACAAAGAGTAATAGACTTCTTTCTCTATTTTCCTGCCCCTAACTTCAACATAGGCTGGGATGCTAAAGCAAAGACCGTTGTTCCTCTTGACTCTCAGTCCAGTTTCCAACACCCTCAATTAAAAGGAAAGGGGACATTCAGTGAAATCGTGTTGAGTCTTAGGGCATCACCTTGACTGGAACAGGAGAGCAATTAACACTATTTGAATTAGCATCAGTCAATGTACAGAATTATATAGTTCCTCTCCCAATGTCTGTCCATCAGAGCGGAACCAGTTTTTATAGTTCTTTTTCTCCCAAGGCACTTATAATAAAATTACTTCCTTCTGAGACTAAGGAAGAGGAGACATGAGTTGTCTATTAGCTCAACTACTTTATCTTACTGAAAATGACAAGTTTAATAAATCAGATTATTATGTCTGAATCCTGTCTACCAATACTAGGTTATCTTTAATTCATGAGTGTATGTTCTATATGAACTTTGAACAGAAGCATGGCCTTGCCTCTTTTTTTTTTTTTAATCTCTAGGGAAAATTCTCACACACAAATTAAAATCTTGTTTCACATTTTTTATCTCAATTCCAAGTTGATGCAGTCACATCCAGAATCTTTTGAAATTAAAAGATGGTAAAGAGATTAATGGTGGGAAGAAGAGGAAAAAGAGGGCAAAGTTCAAGTCTACTTTTCTAACTACCTTGGAAAACCAGATGTTTTGTGAGGGATGACATTTGAGAACACAGAATGAAATAATAATTTTCAGATGTTGGGGATGGGTGCCTGAATGTTCCTATATATATAGTGGGCAGTGAATGGGGAGTTTATTTCTGGTCAGAATATACCAGGAAATATTCTAAGGGGATATTTGGAAAAATAGATTCAATTTGCCAGGACATGGTTTGCAAACTGATCCTCATGCTGCGAGGCTTTTCCCCATAGTAAAAGGGTTGTCATGTAGTAGGGTGAGTCAACCAAGGCTATGTCGAAATATTTTGTCAAATCATTTAAGCTTCTCAATAACTTTTTCAAGCCTTATTAGACTTGTTTAAGCTAGCCCTTGCAAAGCATTTTTCATAAAATTCTTGAAAACACAAAATACTTTAATGACAAATTTTGCATCACGTACTAAGCATTCCCTCAATGAAGCTCACTGAAAACAAGTAAGGAGGTTTGGTCATCTCTGGCCAACCCTAACCTACTAACATATAGTAGGTACTTGAGAGACACAAATAGGAAGGTAGAAGAGAGAGAAAAAGGAAGGAACTAACAAAAGACTAGAGAGACAGAGGCAATAAGAAAAAAAAGGAAAGAACAAAGGAATGGAGAGGGAGAAAGAAAAAGCAATATTAGACAAACATAGCAATGTTTTTGATTTATATGAAATTGTAAATCATCTCAATGCTGAGAGGGAATTTCTTTGGGAGTAAATCATGGAAAAGTAAAACAAAATTAAACATCTTTGAAGCCAGAAGTATTCTGAATATTTGAGAAGGGTCAGATCTGGGACTGAAAAAAATTCCTCAGAAGGCTGTGGATTTGACCATGACAGACCAAATCTCTTTTCACCAAGGAGTAGCAAGAATCTTCAGGGCCTCATAGTAGATGGGGAATACACACCAAGAATAGTCTGAATATTCAACATATACCAAAGACACTATGGTTCTGGGAGCCTCATTCATTCTTGGCTAATATTTCAAGAGCTGATGTCACAAAGTAAAGAGCTCTGTACTCTGGTGTGCGCGTATGTGTGTGTGTGTGTGTGCACGTGCACACACACACATGCACTGATATGTGCTCATATAGGTTTATATAAAGCAGAAGAATCAGTCTTGTTTTGTCACTTTTTATATGATATTTAGTAACTTTGGATAGCTTTCCATTGATTACAAAAATAGAACAATGATCAAGAAATTTTGGAAAATACAGAAAAATCACACTCAAAGTAGAATAAAAATCACTTACAAAGCCACAAACAAGAAATAAGCATTATTACTATTCTGGTGTATAGTTCCAAGATTTGTTTTATTGGGATGATAATATGTATAATATTTTATAAACTACATATTCACATATTAATGTACCCTGAATATTATTGCATGTCACAAAGTATATATTTTCTTTTGCCATGAATTATTAATGTCTACAAGCATTTCCATTATATAGATACAAGGTTCTTTTATAATATTCTATGGTTGTAAATAGGGGTTACTTTTATATTGTTTTATGTTTGCTATTAAATATTAATTCTCTGGTTCATATCCATGGTTATTTTCTTAAGGTAAATCTTAGAAGAAAAGCTACTAGATCAAAAGATATTATCATTTAGGTTATTTTGATACACATTACTAAACTGTTCTACATATATGTTATATCACTTTTACACCCTTCTTTAATTTCTAAGTTCTATTAACCTATCACCAACACTATCATTTTCCTTCAATATTTCATATTTTAAAATGCAAAAATTTATAGATTTTGATTTTTAATCAATTGTGAGGTTAGACGACTCACAATATTTATATAAGTATTAAATTTCTTATTAACTTAGACAAATATAGTAATGCCTTTTTTTGACTGATAAGATATAGCAAATCATATCAATTGCTGACAGTGAACTCCTTTGGGAGTAAATGATGGAAAAGTGAAACAAGGTAAACATATATTCCATTTCTTATTAATTCTAATCATTTTTAATTATTTCTATTTACCTGGCTACGTAACCACATTGAGAGAGGAGAAAGCTAGACACCTAATAGGCAAAGAGTTAGGGCAGGTCCCGGTAGCTTCAAGCTCCACAGACTGGAGGGAACACACCCACTTCCAGGTCCTGGGACTTCATCTTTTGTGCACTTTTTTCTGATTGGCCCTTCCCAACCCTCTCCCGATTGGTGAATTTACTAGACCACACCTTGGTGCCTCTCTGATTGGTGCTGTTGTCAATCATTCAGCAGGCTCTGGAGACTATATACACTCCTGCATGCAGCCGCAACTTGGCAGCGCTTTTGGGGCCAGGAGCTTTTCTATTCTCTAGTAAATTCCTGCTTATCACCCTCCAGTTTCCCGTGTCCTTCATTCTTCCTGGACATGAGAAAAGAACCCGAACTTGAAGAACTGCTGAAGACCACCAGACTTGAAGACCGCAGGACATGCTGGAGGCTGGCTTGCCAACCAGGAACCCAGCGAAATGGACAAGCCGGACAGGGGCCAAGCCGGACAGGGACAGCGGAGATGACGGTGGAGGCTGAGTGGAGCTGATGGGGTGGAGCTGATGGGGTTCACAGAGCTAACGAGACCCCAAGGGATCAAGGAACCAGCAGAGCTGTAACACTTCCCAGGGCCTGGTTTGCAAGCCCATCAAACACACTTCTTGGGACCTGGCCTACTGGCCCACTGAGCCGATGGAGCTGTGACACTTTTCAGGGTTCAGCTCACTGACCACTTCCAAATTAAGATGGCTGCCACATTCTTTGGGGACCCCACAGTTGCAGGCCTCCCGAGTTCTTGAGCACCACCACGTTCCCCATCTGGACACGCATTCCTGCCACTGCATGGATCCCGGGAACTGCAGCTCTGGGAACATGCAGCTCCGGGAACTGCAACATTCCTTGGAGGCCCAACTCGCCAGCCGATAGGATAAACAACTGTATCGACATGATCCATAAATAATAACAACTTTATACCCTCTTTTTTCGATATTTTTACTTTAAATTCTTTATATTTGTTTACAAGTTCCGCAATAGAATAAGAATGTATCTATTAGTAAACCTAGAATTGACCATAATTATCTTTGTCCATAAGACCCACTTTTATTCCTTATTTTGTGTATGTGTTTTCTCTATTTAACTTGATTTTTAATTATGGTTCTTTATCTGTTTTGTTAGATTTTTCAGTGAAACAATTTTTGATATCAATCTTTCACTTATATAAATGTTTCTCAAGTTATTCAATTCTGCCTTTACTTTACTATTTATGCCTATGTTCTCCTTAATTTTGATTTTCTGAATTGTTTTTAAAATATTTTGAATCTGACAGTTTTTTCATTATATTTCTTTTTAATTTAATAAAGAAGATTCTGAAGGTGTGAATATTTTCATGATTATATGTACAGATGTATCGCCTTAAGTTGGGTGTTCAAAATGACATGACTTTTTAATTTAAAAACATAGATTTAATTTCCAATCATGAGTTATCAGCTGCTTAGTGCAAACAACTTCACCAAGTTCCTTTCTGTGCTAGACATTACACTAGTGGCTTCCTATGAACTGTGCTTCCTAAGGTTCATGCTTTGGATAATGTTCTTCCATATTGAGTCTAGAGTTAGACACAGTCCTTGCCTTGACTGTGCATGATCAGGAACAACCTAAGCAGACAGTTGATAAGTATTTAGAACTTATTCTCTCTTGGAAGACAGCCTCCATGTTGTAAGAAATTGCAGGCTCTTCTGAAAAGAAAGGGCAAATTGAAAGACCTTAGAAGATAAGATCCCACGTGGAGAACCAAGGTGCCCCAGCCAAGCTCTCAGCCTCAAACAGTCACCTGGGTAACTCTAAATGATGCAACATGGAGTGAGCAAACACCCAATTAACCTACAGAATCATAAGAAGTAACAAATGTTGTTATTTTAAGCCACTAAGCGTTGAAAACGTTTGCTATGCAACAATGAAAAACTGAAACTTTCTTTTTAAACTTGGTCTGATTCAATTTTTTTTAATTATTTGTTTACTTAGCCAAGTCTCAGAGAAAGCTCTTCAGCAGGAATCTATTTAATTCTCTGTATATAAATATGCCACCCCATCAATAAGGTAAGAATGGTTTCAAACAAATGTGGATTTAAATGCCTTTTTTTCTCTTTTTAATCCCACAGAGATGATGAATCCTTGTATCTTTCAGTATCATTTTGTTAGTGACCCAATAGAAATACGTGGTATGATTTATCAAATGTGAACAATCTCAAAGTCCTTGTATGTCATTTCTAAATCAGACCTCCTTTGGAAAATTCAAGACATCATGCATAACCTTTGACCAGTGGTGATTAATTCATCATGAGTTACAAGCCTCATTAAATAAATGGGAAATGAGTGTACCTTCCCTTCAGAAAAATACAACAATATGAAGAAACAAATTATCACTCACAATTTCAGCAGTTTCATGGATCATCTGAAGCAAACCCATAGATTCATTAAGAAAAATATGTAGTGATCTTCAAACATATTTTAGCCAACTAATCTGTCCTCAGATAAAAGCTTACTGGGAAGAAAAATAAATAAAACAGAGTTGCCATAGTTGAATCAAGGGCACAAACCCACCCTTTGCCCCTAGTCCTCCAAATATCATCTCACACCACATTCCTCCAAAGAATAGCTTATGAATCACCATTTTAAAATG
This sequence comes from Tarsius wallacei, assembly GCA_963574415.1. Classification (NCBI taxonomy): domain Eukaryota; kingdom Metazoa; phylum Chordata; class Mammalia; order Primates; family Tarsiidae; genus Tarsius; species Tarsius wallacei. Next base: position 12,615 of record CAUYQG010203908.1, on the reverse strand, counting down.
ACACAATAAATGTATATACATAGAAGAGAAAGGAAAACAAGGCAATGGGATTGAAGTCAGGGAAGTGCTGACCTAAATGAAGAGCAAGGAGAGACTGGTTTTCATTCGAGCAAAAGTGCAAGAAAATAACTCATGAATCACTGGGGACAGAGATTCAATACAAGACAGAAAAAGATGTGTTGCTTTGAAAAAAGTTAAATGATCATAAAGACCATCTAACCTAGTATGTCCAAGACAGACCAGGCTTATGCCTGTGGCCTCATTGTAATTATTAAAAGCTTTCCCTTTTATTCTAAAACGTATCTCAGTGCAGAAGCTAAATGCTATGTTTGTCCAAACCAGACCCCGGTTCTCACCAGATGTGTCTGTGGTACAGCAGTGTCAAGATGTCCTTGTTTCTTCTGAGGTCAGGACATTACTTCTTAATGGGTCCCTGCAGCACCAGTAATCCAAGAAAAGAGCCTCTAGTGTGATGGATATATGCTACTTAAATAAGCAAAAAAGAAGTATTAGATCAAAAGAAAGAGTTCTTATTAAATTGATAAATTTTAGAAAATGTTTCTTTCTCAATGTTAGGTTAGTAACAGTGGTTGAATCGAAATGCTTTTTCTTAGGTAAAAGAAAAAAAAAATCATGCTTCACATTCACCTTTTCTTCCACACAAGTGAACTCAAAGTTCTAAAGCCTTAAAATATATCACCACTTTAAGTTCCATCCTATAGGATTATATCTTCACACTTTGGTTCTTTTTCCAATTAATGGTCCATTTGTGGAATGCATATGTACTTATTTCAGTTCTATATGGCTCATTAGAGAGCCTTCTCAGTGACGGGTTTCATTCCTCTTGATAGCGTATGGATGTATTTATTAAAGATATACTGTAAAAATAACCAATAAAGCAAATTTTGAACATTTAAAAAGAAGTAATAAAGCACAACTTACCTTCCTTAAAATAATTTAATGTGTTGTGGCCCTTTTAAAGACTTAAAATCAGGAGGAAATCCTTTACAAGTAATTTTTATTATAACTTGGAACCTGACTCCTCATTCAAATGTGCATATTAATATATAATGCATATCAGAGGAACTCCAGTGGGAAGGATAAATGTGTTAGAGTGTGCAAGTATAAAGAATGTAAGAATAAACATGAAAACTGGCAGTGGGTTGGATGAGAAGAACCTCCATTCTATTTATCCTTTCCTGAGTAATCTCTCAGTTTGCATGAAACCGTTGTCCTATTTAAACAGTGAAGTTGATTGTGATTTAGTCTGACTTGTGGATAAAATACTATGGAAATTTGTTGCTCAAGCTATTCTATTCAATTATTTTTTATGTCCTATTCTATTGTTTCAAAGAGGGGCCAGATTGTACCCTCTCGATTAAGAAGTAATTTATTCAGCAAAACTCTTCTACTTCATAAATATTGACAGTTTTACATTGAAAAAAAAAACCCTCAATTCTTAATTGGCATGAAAAATTAGAGGAAAATATTGAATAGAAAAAGCAAATACTTCAGATGCATTCTATAAATGTGAATTGTATATGGCTTATATAAAAAACAAGACTAATACTTTGTTAATTGACAAATTCTAAGACTGTTCACTTGTACACCAGCAATAATTCAACTATGTAATAAGATCTAGAACTCCCTATCAATGTTGTTGACCAACAGCATGCCATTTGTGAGGCAAGTTCCCTCAAATTTACACACACCCAGAGCAACTCCCTCGGGTCCCCTCCCACTGTATGAGCTGTACTGTCCTCTCAATAAATCCTGCGTTCTCACTTAAAAAAAAAAAAAAAAAAATCACACACACGAACTTGGATTCAACTCTATTTCAATCAAGTTTCATAGCCATCATTAACATTCAAGTTCAAAACCATATAAACAATAGGAAGCCAGTGTATTATCCTTTACTTGTAATGCCAACAAACTTTTAAAGAAACAACCATTTTCAACTTACCTCCTACTGGTTTATTGATACTGAGCTAAAATACACATATTTAAATGAATATTTTGGTATTGATGATAGAGGATATCATGACCCTCTTGTTTTCAATATTGTCCAACTTGTATGTAAAGAGACATGACATAATTGAAAAGATATTATATTATTATTATTATTATTTTTTTTTGAGTTGGAGTCTCACTCTGTCGCCCAGACTGGAGTGCAGTGGCCACTTCCAGCCACCGCAGCCTCGACCTGCTGGGCTCCGGCAATCCTTCTGCATCAGCCTTCCAAGTAGCCGGAACTACAGGCATGCGCTACCACGCCTTGTAGAGATGAGGTCTCGCCAAGTTGCCCAGGCGGGTCGCGAACCCGCGGGCTCAGGCAATCCACTCACCTCAGCCTCTCAAAGCGCGGGATTACAGGCTGAGCCACCGAGCCCGGCTAATTATATTATTCTTAACCACATATTATATGGTTATACATAGCAATAATAATAAAATATCAAAACATATGAAGAGTTCTATGATTTTCATAAATATATATCAAAACTCAGACATCAAAATAATTGAAATAAACTACAAACAAATGACATGAAACCATTGTCATAGGGAACATTTAAATATGATTAAATGAAGCTGGGCTCAGTCGCTCAGCCTGTAATCTCATGCTTTGGGAGGCCGAGGTGAGTGGATTGCCTGAGCCCGAGGGTTCGAGACCCGCCTGGGCAACTTGGTGAGACCTCATCTCTACAACAAATCAAAAAAATTAGCCGGGCATGGTAGCGCGCGCCTGTAGTTCCAGCTACTTGGAAGGCTGAGGCAGAAGGATCGCCGGAGCCCATCGGGTCAAGGCTGCGGTGGCCGTGAGCGGCCACTGCCCTCCAGCCTGGACAACAGAGTGAGACTTCAACTCAAAAAAAAAAAAAAATGATTAAATGAGATAGGTCTCTAGTAGGCATGATAGTGAGTTATAAAGTCAGTTTTGAAGGCAAATAAGTTGGCCATTTAAGATCATTCTCAGACTTTTAAAGCTCTAAGTTTGTAAGTTTTCACATCCAATTTCTCTCATTTCTACTTTCAACTGCTTACAGCAGGCATCCAGCCTTAAGCAGGTTGGCCTGTCGTAAATAAACCATACTCCCAGGAATGTATTTCATAACTCTTGTGTAGAAACATATTTATTAAATATGTAAGATGTTTATATTCTTTTCTGGCAAAAAAAAAAAAGCCAATTCACAGATGTAAGGGGATTACAATAATCAAAACAGCCTGGTATGGTGCAAGAACAGGCATATGGACCAATGGAACAGAAGAGAGATCCCGGAAGCAAAACTTCAGTTTCTCAACCAACTCATCTTTGACGAAGCCTCCAACAACAACCACTGTGGAGAGGAGAACCTATTCAGTAAATGGTGCTTGGAAAACTGGCTGATCACAAGCAGATGATTGAAACAGGACTCCTACCTATCATTTTACACAAAAATTAACTCTAAATGGATCAGTACGTTTCTTTAAAGGAGATCTTTTAGTATGCTTTTACAGTCCCAATGCTAACATTTATTAGCCATGTGACCTTGGGCAAAACTTCACAGCCCCGAGTCTCAGTTTCTCAACTGTAAATTGAAACAATTGTTCCTTCTAGATGGCTTCTTTGGTTCCATTGACTCACAAATAGTGAGTCCTCAGTAAATGGTAACAGCTGCTATTCTTGGCATTGTGATCATAGGCTATACCCTAGGTAGAAAAGTCAACCTTCTTGAAAACATGCTTTGGTTCTCCCGGAAGTCCAGCTTTACATTATGAATTAGTTGGTAAAAAGGACAGTATGCAAGAGACCAAGGAAATAATCTTATGGAACAAATATCTATGGCTACCAGTCAGCAAACAACAGGCCTGCCAACAACAGTATGAAGGTGGTCAGAGCAGTTTTTCCGGTCCCATCTGAGCCTCAAGATAATTACAGGCCCTGCTGACAGCCTGACCACAGCCTTGTAAGGCATCCTGAGCCAGAACCACCCAGCTAAACTGCTTTTGAATTCCTAACTCTCAGAAACCGTGAGGAGTGGTGTGTGCTTGTTGTTTTAAGATGCCAAGTTTTGGGGTAATTTGATATGCAGCAATAGGTATTTCATTATCCATTACAAACTGTTCCCCGCCTTTGCCTTTGACATCCTTAGCGCCTTTCCACTGCTTTCTTTCTTAATGTCACCCTTCCTTTCATCCCTCCGTCCATCTGTCCATCTTTTCATCCTTCCTCCTTTCCTCCCTCCCTCTCAACCTCTCTCTCTCATGTTCTACAGCACTTGACACTTCCTAACTTTTTAAATTTATTTGTTTTGTTTGTTGTCTATCACTCTCCTTTGAAAATATAAATTTTACAAAGGTCAAGGTTTGGGTCCGTGTTGTTAACTGCTGTATCTTCAGGACTTGGCAAATAAGAACTCAATACATGTTTGTTGAATGAATAAATAAATAAACATAAGCTCAGAAAAATGAAATTGTCTCGGTTTAATTGTGGGTTAGAGAAAACTTCATAGTCAGTGTATTTGTTTGTATGTTTTGTTTTTGTCCCAACTCAGGTCTACTCTAGACTTGAGTTATTTTTAAAAATGAGGTTCAGAGAGCTAAGAGATAAGATTCTTGCAGTTTGAGAGTTTTTTTTTTTTTAACATCATTAAAAACCTGATTCTTTTTTTGTAGGTGGTTATAAATTTTAGTCAATTTGCCTGCTGGGAAAAAGCAGATGAAACAAATGGCCTTCTGTTTAAGTGGCTTTTACCTGAATTTAATTTAATCCGTGCATAGCTTCAGTATAAGGTTGCTTTAGAATTCTCTTGATAAGAAGCAATGCAGAAGAAATGGCAGCAGTCACAGAGGGGGTGGAGAACTCAGATAGCTTTGGCCTTCTTTTTTTTGTTTGTTTCTTGTTTGGTTCCAAGTTTTCATCTCCTCTGCGCTTCCAAACAGATGCTGAATTTTTGCTCATCCCTGTTGGACACATCGAGTGTACTCCAGCTGTTTCGTCTGGTTTGCCATGAGCAGTTTGCAATTCCTATGATTAAATATGCCATTAAGACTTAAATAAAATAAAGCACTTGAGATTTTGCAATTAGGATGAGATTGTCACGCTGATGACAGATTTAAATGTTAACACCTCAAGTCGGAATCAGAAGTGAGATTTTTCCTCTCTTCGTTTGAGTCTGGAAAACTCTCCATGACACGTTGCTAACCAGAATTAAATGGGACCGGAACTTGGTGAACTGATAGCGGTTCCTTTCAGGCTTATAATGAATTTCTCCTGAATAACTTTTGAAATGATCTGTAGGCTGCCAGTGTACAAATGACTCAGCGCAAGTGATATTATTTTAGTTTGATCATCAACGTGTCATAGCTTCTCTCCCCGCTTGGCGTACCGCATTGTAAATCTGACATTCACTGGAAAAGTCCCTGTGATCCACTATGCTGCCTTGAGTTGCAGCAACGTTATTATGAAAAATACATTCATTTGTCTATACAGGAAGGATTTAAAGGTTGCTGCATTCATTTTTTACCACAGTCTGAGTACTTAATCTTATGGACAATGTTCAGTAAGAAAATGATCTCTTCCTCTCTACCCCATTACCAACATTCTTTCGGTCTTAAGAAATATAAATATCAGAGCATATTAATGAAAATGACATCTAATGCTGATATATGAAAACTCAAATGTGTGATTCAGTACGCTGTTAATTAACTCTTTTTGCCAGAATAACTATAGATGCGCTCTCATATTTTAGAGCTATTTGAACTGCCTGGAAAAGGTTAGTAGGCTGGCCTGAGATATTTGGAAGTCAGACATCATTAGTTTAATTAAATTTCATTAACATAACAAAAACAGAGTTAGTGTCTTTAATTTTTTTTTTAAAAAGGGATTCTAATAAGGAGATTCATCATAGTTATAGTAGCAGCTAGGAGAAATTAAAATGTTTTATTTTTTAACCCACAGCCTCTACCGTTTTTCTGTGTATTTGTCAGTAATATCATCACTCATTCATGTAACAAATATTTATTAAATACTTGCTAGGTTTTAGGCATTGTTTTTGGTTCTGGGGATAAAAGAGTGTTTTAGTTCATTAGGGCTGTTATGACATAATGCCATAAATTAGGTTGCTTATAAACAACAGAAAATTATTTCTCATATTTCTAGAGGTTGGGAAATCCAAGAGCAAGGCACTGGCAAAATTAGTGTCTGGTGAGCCCATTTCATGGCTCACAGATGGGCCTTCTATGTGTCCTCACATGGTAGAAGTAGAGAAATATCTCTCTCGGGGGTCTTTTTAATACACACACTGATGCTATTCATGAAGGCTTCACCCCCATGACCTTAACTTCCTTATGACCTCACTCCTAATATCATCACTTTGGGAGTTATGATTTCAACACATAAATTTTGTAGGGGGCACAACATTTAGATCATAGCAAGCAGTGGGTAAAATATTTAAGGTCCTTCCTCACAACGTGCTGACATCCTATTGGTGGTGGGAGCTGGACTATAAAATGGATACACAGATAAATATTTGGTGATGATCAATGTTATGAAGGTAAAAAAAGCAAGTGATATGATCAAGAAAGTACAAGAAGTATGTACCTTAAATCTGAGATTGGGTGATAATTGACTCTGAGAGGTGGTATTTGCACTCAGATCCTGGAGATGAGCTGAATAGAGAAAGAACTTGGCAGGATTGGGTTTTAAGGCAGAGAGAGATTAGACCAAAAACTGAAGCCCATTGACCAAGGGCAAGTGTTGGAATATTAAGGTGGCCAGCTAACCAGAGTCAGGCCATGTAGACCATGGTGAAGAAATTGGCTTTTATTATTAGAGCAATGGGGGGGTGGCATTACACAGGTGAGGGATATGGCTTGATCTATATTTTAAATTTTTGGAGCTACTATTTGGGAAATGGATGTAAAAGATCAAAAGGCAAAGTGGAAAGACCATTTCGGAAGCCAATGCATTATCACAATAATAAATGATGCAGGCACCAAAAGTGGAAATGGCTGTCTGGAAGCTGAGCTTGATTATCTTGCTAGATGTACCTCATTAGGACTTGAGACCTGTTTGCAATTTGTCCCCTACCCTGTTTTCCAGTTTTATTTCCTACTACTTCTTATTACTATGGTCAATACTGTCCACTGGTCCACTGCATGCACTTCTACCTCTCACCCAAATACTCCATCTATCCATTATGTAGGTCATTCTCACCCTTCAGGTTGGAGTTTGGCACTTCTGCCTACATAAAGCCTTGAGGGATCAGGCCAACCTCTGAACCTCAGGTCTGAATCTGGGTCAAGCAAATGACAAGCCCCTTTCAACAAAGCCCTGGATTTTTGTTGTTGTTGTTAAAATTGTAGGTTTCTGCAGCTCACTCAATATCTTCCAAGTTAGGTATTTGGGTGGGGATTAAGAATCTGTAAATTAAATATCCTGGGCAATCCAGATACTCACTTAGGTTCTAAAACAACTGATCTCATGCTTCTTGTTTATTGTTTTGCAGCACTAATTGCTTCTCTGATTAATGTGTGTGCCTGGAAGAAGTGTGTTCTTTGGGTTCAGACTAATCTGAGTTTGTATCTCTGCTTTGCAGTTGGCAGCAGACAAGTCAATATCTCTGAATAGGGACAATAATACTGCGTTTCCACCCTCAGGATTGTTGAGATTAAATGAGATGGTATGTGTGAAGTGGCTGGCGCTGTGCCTGGCACTATTTGTCACTGTAATAACAACAATAAATAATTAGCATATATTATGCAAGTCCCAGCAGTATTCTAGGTAACATTTTTTTTATTTTTATTTTTTTGAATCAGAGTCTCACTCTGTTGCTCAGCCTCAAGTGCAGTAGTACCATCACGGCTCACTGTAGCCACAAACTCCTGGGCTCAAGGAATCCTCCTGCCTCAGCCTCCCAAGTAGCTGGGACTACAGGTGTGTACCACCACTTCCAGCTCATTTTTAATTATTTTGGTAAAGACAAAGTCTCGCTATGTTGCCCAGGCTGATCTCAGACTCGAGTAGTTTTCCCATCTCAGCTTCCCAAAGTGCTGGGATTACAAGTGTGAGCCACCGCATATAGCCTAGGGAACATTTTAATTCCTTTATATGGAGGAATTAATTTAGCTTTCACCAGTACCCTATAAGGTTAACTGTATTTCTATCTCCATTTTATAGGTAAGGAAACTGAGGCATAGAGAAGGCAAGTAACTAGCTCAAGGATACAGTCAGTAAATAATTGTAAATGACCAATAATAACTGTAAATAACTGCAAGTAAATAGTAAATAGTAAATAGTAAATAGTAGTAAAAAATCCCATGTTCTTAGCTTGTCATGCTACCTGCCTTCCCACTAGGGCAGCAAAGCAAATTAGGTAAGGACTTCACATGTGGGAATGTTTGTTGACTTGTTATGACTTTTCACCAAGATGGAAGCTCTATTACGAGATGCACTCTATGTATGGTAACTCTCGTTGTAATGCATGAATCCTTGTCCTCCTCTTCCTCTTCCTCATCCTATTGTGAGGCTCTTCCTTCCAAACCTTTTATCTTCCAAAGCAACTTACATGTCACTTATACCAAAAGAGGCCAATGGATATTTGTTGAAAAAGAAATTGCGAATGTACCTACCATAGAGCAAAGTGCCAGAGTTGGGGAAGACCCTCAATAAATATTTCCTGAATGAGTGAATAAAATTAGCTTTCCTGTTTACCCTGGACCTTCCTCAGAGTTCTTTAATCTCTGACTTTGGTGACCTCATCTATACAATCAATGAGCTGGAACTTGTACTAAACTTACCATCTCTTTCTTTACCACCCCCCTCAACACAGAGTAAATTATTCTGTCTCCAAATTTTTCATTTGCTAAACTCAAGCGTGTAAATACCAGCATCCAGCACGTGTTTTGGAGAGTAGCAGGTTGCATGGCAGTTGATTTTTATGAAGGCATCAAGATAGCTTTAATTCTCTCTTTCACACTGAATATATCTTCCAAGAAGAATTAATTTGTGTTGCTATGAAGTTCTGAAGTCCTGCCTAAAATATATCGCCTCTAGCAGATGGCAACTGCTGTTTCTCTATAAAGAGAAATGGAATGCCGGTGACGTACAGATGTATTTAATGGGAAATAATAGGGCTGAGATTTCCAACAGCTTGGATGCCTCTTTTGGTTGTAAATGACAGAAAGCTATCACAAATAAGCTTGGTCAAAAAGAGTCATTTATTATAAAGATTCTGAGGTGCCCCACACAATCTCAGGAGAGAAATGTGGCTAGGCACGGGGATAACTGGATTCAGAGACTCCTACACCATATTGTCTTCTTTTTGCCTGTGCTTCTCTCTGTAAATCTGATCAATTTACGCGAGTCTCTTGGTGACACTCCTGGACTTTTTTGCTCTGGGAGCCCCTTCAAAATTTAATCTTCTTTTCCATACCTAGCTTCTCTTCTCAGTCTAGTTCTCAGTTTTCCAAGGAAGGTCACTCATTAGTCTTGTCTGGATCAGGAGCTCACCCTAGACCAGTGGACCAGAGGATGAGCTATGGTGACACTGCCATCTCTAGTACAGTCATTCAGATGGTTTGAAAAAGAAATTGGGGCAGCTTGCAGAAGGACGCCAGGGTTAAAGTGTGACCCTGGATCGATTTAGTAGTTATGTGTATAGTTTTGTGTTTACTGAAATCTACCAAGAAGATCTAACTTGTATTGCCATACACATCTGAAGTTGTAGCTAAAATTATTGTTTCTGGCAGATGGGTGGTGTTGTCTTCTCTATAAAGAGAAAGAAAATGCCACTGAGCTATAGATGCATTTGATAAGAAAGATTAAAATTGAAGTTTCAGACAGCTAGATTGAGAAGAATCTTTCTTTAGCCTTCAGCGAGTCCTTATTTCATTCAATACAGAGCCATCTTGACCAGAAATTTCTAGGACATTAAAAAAGCAAACTGGTGCAGGAAGGAATAGAAAAAGAAAAAATAATAAATAAGTACAGAGTACTGATTATTTATCTAACACATCTCAGTTGTCTTGTTATTTAACCTTTTTAAGAGCCCACTGGAGTAGATTTCACAATAGATTCCATTATACAGATGATAAGAATGAGACTCAGAGAAGGGAAGTTGCTCAGAGCAGGGAGCAGAGGAGCCGGAATTCAAACCTCATGTCTCTGTCAGAACTTGCTGGCTGGTGTCCTGTAGAAAAGGACATCTTTTGCAATGGCTGGGAAAGCTTTGAGATGGCTGGAGCCCCTGGACTGGCTGACTCTAGCCACAGCAGCCTTGGGCACGACTCTGAATCATTGACCCCAGTATACCAACCAGAGATCATCATCTTCCGTGTATGTCGTGACATGAGGGTGTTTGGGAAACACTACTCTATCTTTCATAAGACTTTACAAATTTTTTTAGTATCAAATAAATTTTATTTTAAATATTTTTAAAAAGAATTTTTTGGTGCTAAACATTAAATATTGAGGTATGTACATATTTATTTTTACAATGATATATCATAGCTGTACATATTTGGGGGATATTTTGATATATATGCACAATGCGCAGTGATTAAGTCAGGGCAATTGGGATATCCATCACTTAAAACATCTTTTCTTTGTGTTGGAAACATTACAGTTCATTTCTTTTAGCTATTTTGACAATTTATACAAAAAATTATTAACTATAATTTCCCTACTGTACTGTCAAATACTAGAACTTATTCCTTCTATCTAACGTATTTTTGTATCTATTAACAAGTATGTAAATATTTAAATGTAGTTTTGATGAGTGCCAGCCAGTTAGGGGTTTACAGAACAACATTGGCATACCCTGTCACATCATCTCAATGAAAGCTACAATTTCTAAAGTCCTTTCTTGTACTAGTCATGGAGCAAAGTGCTCACAACCATATTCACATTTTCCCATTCTTGTCTTCTATCATTCCTAACTCCTTACAGTCTAACCTTCACACCGTTCCTGAAACTACTCTTACAGGAATAAGTCTCATGCGGTTAAAAAACACCTGGGCTGGGGCATCAGACCCATGTAGGGTGAAGCACAGGCTTTTCTGTTTTCTAAGAAAGGTACATGGCTTCTGGGCAGCCATGGAAAAACAACATTTACTACAGAGACAGTGATGAGGATAGCAAACAGGGCAACCAAAGGGATTAAAAAGAAATCAGGCCTCTTGGAAAGGATAATAAGGTCAGGGAGGCAAATTCCAAATAAAAATTTTAATGAACACAAGAAAATGCACCCCCCCAAAATGATAGCCATTAGTCCCATAAAATGGTAGAATTCACAAGTGAGGAAGTGGAGATAATGGCTCAATTCCAAAGGGCTTATAGGTATAAATGTGTTTAAAATCATCCAAGAAATAAAGGAAGGAATTGCCTTGTTGAAATAAGAGGAGTGGCAGGCATCGGTTAACCACCCAACCACCCCTTTTCCTCTTTTATCGCGAATACAACCCCATTCTATTTTCTGCGCTTGGTATTGGGGAATGAAACACGTCTTGAAAATTCTGTTCCTTTTTGTCTATGGTTGGGACAGATGTCACATGTCACATGGCTGGGCATGAAAGGTTAGGGGCTTCTGAAAAATTTTCTTTCTTTCCTAAAATAAGAAAAAAGAAATGCAAGGAGAGTTTCATTATTTCCCTCTTTTGCACCTCATTTGAACTTGATCATGTGAGTTTTTAAGCCTAGAGTTGTGGCAATGTCTTTTGTGTATAAAGAAACAAGTCCAAAGCTGAAAAGTCCAAAATGCTGATGAAAGCAGAAAAGAAGGAAGAGTTCCTGGGTGTTTGAAGACATTTTTGGTTCATGTTCTATTCCAAACAAACCCTAGAACGACCTAGCTACAAACTTGGTGGTTAAATAGATGACAGATGGAGAGGAGGAATGGAAAGTTGGCTGGATGTCTTTTCTTACACTAAAAAAATGGTTGCATATTTGCTATTTGTTGAAAGCATCATAAGTGAAACACGTGGATTATTAAATAACAAGCGTTAGATATTTTAAAGATGAAAAATATTAAGAAGAAAATAGAGCTATTTAAACAAAAATGCATATGTGTAATGAGTTCAAATTTTGCTAAGAATCACAATGCAGAATGTGTTAACTCCATGTAAATGGCTTCCAAAGAAAATCATCATCAATAGTTTAGTACATATCTTCTTTCTTTAATTTTCCTTCTTTTCTGTATATCTACATATGTTGTTATTAACTTTTAATTTTTTATAAGCATTGCTACTATTCGTTATATTTTACAGCTTTCTTTCTCATTTAATAGTATGTCTTGCCGGGCTTGGTAGCTCAGCCTGTAATCCCACGCCTTGGGAGGCCGAGGTGAGTGGATTGCCTGAGCCCGTGGGTTTGAGACCCGTCTGGGCAACTTGGCGAGACCTCATCTCTACAATAAACAAAAAAATTAGCTGGGTGTGGTAGCACATGCCTGTAGTTCTGGCTACTTGGAAGGCTGAGGCAGAAGGATTGCCTGAGCCCAACAGGTCGAGGCTGCGGTGGCTGGGAGCGTGCCACCGCACTCCAGTCTGGGTGACAGAGTGAGACTCAAACTCAAAAAAAAAAAAAAAGTATGTCTTTGTACAAATTGGCAATCTTTTTAAGGACTATGTGATATCCTATAG
>CAUYQG010203905.1:0-26837 GCA_963574415.1 Tarsius wallacei | reverse complement strand
TTAGGATGTTATGATATTAGAAATGTTGTATTGCTTCTGAGGAATATTAACCAAGCATGAGGAACAGTAAGATAATTTTGGGATCACCCTCCCTCATGCTTGAGGAAGCGCCTGGTGGGTGGGGGATGCCCTCCACCCACCTCGCCTTGTGTTCATGTAAACGTCTTGTGATTTTGTTGGGTTTGTTCTTCCTTGTGCCTGAGGAAACACCTGGTGGGTAGGGGGGGCGCCCCTCATCCACCTGGCTCTGTGTCCACGTGAAAGTCTTGTGACTTAACCCGTGAAAATTTGGGATAAAAGAAGCATGAAGACTTCCATTAAACGGCTTCTGCTGAAATCCGTTTGAACAGTGGTCCATTCTCTTTTTCTTCTTTCTCTCTCCTTTTCCTTCCTTTTCTCTATATCTATCTTTTCTGCAAAACCGGCTCTTGCACTAGACAGGAGCCCAGCGTATCGGCTCTTGGACTAGACAAGAGTCCAGTTTCCAGGGTGTCGACTCCTGCATTAGACAGGATTGGCTCCTGCACTAGACAGGAGCCCAATTTCTTTGTTCTCCAGGAACAATCACCGACGCTGCCACACCACTCAGAGACCCTAATCTCTCCGTGGGGGCTGGTCCCCCACACATTTCTATATAATTTATTCCATATTTAGTGAAAATATCTTCTCATATACTTCTCTTCTTAGAGTTGTAATCCTAGAATCTCAGGATTATTTTGCATCCATGTTTCTTCATCTAATTTATCATAATTCATATGGATATATCCATATACATAAGCATACCTTGTCCAATCAAATCTGTAAGAATTGTTTTCTTTTTTTAACGGAAGTATTATTCTATTTTGCATAACAGCAATGATAAAGCACTAAATTGTAACTTAACTATGGGGAATTCCTCAGAGTTCTCATTGTATTATGTCACCATTTAGGAAGTGAAAATAAAAACTAATGTGTCAATCTATATTTTGATAATTGTTCAAAATTATTTTATAATTATCTCCTTTCAGTGGCAGGGGTAAGACGGTTGGTAAATGTAAAAAATTACTGACTACTTAGGGTTAATTCCTGAGCATTTTCATTCAAATTTCATGAAGAATCAGATTTTTTTTTATTTGTTAACAGGGCCTAGTTAGAAGTATGTTTTTGACCTATAAACAATAGCCAACACCATTTTCTTACATAACATAATTAAAGCAAAAATAAATAAACTTTCACTCTCCTAGATTTGGGAGAAAAACGAGATGTAAACTAGGCTCCTAAAAGACAGCAGTTAGCATGTTCTGATGGGCAGGTGACAATGCTGGGGTCCACCCTAATAGAAATGCACTAGGATTAAATAACAAAGATGGTTACTACTGTTACAATACAGATGAAAAATAAAACCCAATGTGTTCCCACTGGCACCACTTTATCTACAAGCCAAACAGGCAAACATGAGACTTCAGAAACAATCTTAGGATGGTCATTATTTTCCTTTCCAGCTACAGTTATGGTAAGGATTAACCACCCCCTTGATACCAGGGATATGAGATGAGGTAATGGGTGACTGGAGCTCTGCCTATTGTCCCTATCTTGGTAGGCCATACCCAATAAATACTAGTCTCTTCATTTATTCTAGGTTCAGTTTTTGGTTTAACCAAGTGGGAAATCTAGACGGATTCGTTCAACCTAATTTCTCAAGCTACTAAAGGAGCTATTGTACAATATTTCTACATATCAAATATACAAACTTATTTAATTATATTGCATTTTTCCAGATAGGTTTTGCTTCATATAGCAATTAGAACAGAGTACATTTCCTCTTATTTCCAGAGAAGGAAACTGTAGGCTCATAGTCTCTTTCCTCTATTTTCACAAGAGAGTTGGTTTGCAAAACACAATATAAAGACTACCTGCATTACAGTCATCTGGAATGTCTGTTAATACAGCATATTCCTAGGCCTCACCTCAGTCCTACTAGATCAGAATCTCATAGGATACAGACATGCAACCTACAGTTTTCCTACCTTTTTATTCATTTGTTCATTCATTCATTTTTAAATTCTTTTTTTTTTAAATTTTTTTATTATGGTATTATGGGATACAGTTAGGGGTTAGGTATACAAAATTGCTTCGTTCAGGCACCCTTGATGATAAGAGGTGTTTCCCCATCCCCAGAAAGATATTTATCACCATTAATCCCATCGCCCCCCCCCCCAGAGTTTCCCACCACTGTCAGTCATTATCTTGTGGTAGTACGTTGGATGATCAAGGTCTACTATATGAGTGAGAACATGTGATACTTAGTTTTTTGTTTCTGTGAGAGGTCACTCAGTATTATGGAGTTCCATCCAGGTTGCTGCGAAATTCATGATTTCGTTCTAAGAAAATCTTGACCAGACCAATGGGGAGTCTCCAAGCAAAAGTTGCCCACTGGAGAAATTCAGTGCTGGGCAGAAATGGGCCCCAACTAGTAAACCTGCTGCAATCATTGTGGGTTGGAAGCAATTAAGAGAACGCATGGCAGAGGGCTGAAGCTAGATTTCTCACTATTAGGGTGGGAGGTTACAGAGAAGTAAGAGAGGAGGCAGAAATAATCCGTGTGATAATACATGAATGTCAGAAATCAGCATGAACTCATATGGCCTTAATATATACACCGATGGACATATACAACAGTGTTTATAGATGCATACATAGGCATAGGTTAGTATACACACATATATTTCCTTACTGTGAGCTAAGAGGGTCTAGAAGCAACAGTCATCCAATATCAATGATTATACCTCACACCCAAATCTTGGTTGCTAATATTATTCTCTAATAAGAGAAACCTCAGAGAAATGGCTGATCCTATGAGTGAGGCAGAGAATATATACGACAAGCTCAGAGCATCTTACAGTGCAAGAAAACAAGGAAGTACTAAAAGTAATGATTTTTAAAAGCCACAATGGTGAGGGTATGTCAGAGGGATACAGGAGCCGACTGAAAGAGCTCCCCATGGCCAAAGCTAGAACAATTTAAACGACAAAATAAAGCAGTATTGAACGATGACCCAAAGTGCAAAATCCATGAGTCTAAATGGAGATAAAAGATTGAATAAATTAATTAACTGGGGAGAACAGACAAATCTCCTGTATAGAAGAATTCCAAATAACATATGCATCCAATACTGCACCCTAAGGAAAGTGACGCACAACTCTTCACTCTTTTAATTGTGGGCTGTACATGGTGACTTTCTTCCAAAAAGTACAATATGGATATGGTGAGAGGGGTTGTAACTTTACAGTGGGAAATGCCTCATAAACATGACATCAAGCAGGTGATCAAGGTCAACATCAACAGAGACAGGGCATGTTGACAGTGTGTCCCTTCGGTATGATATGATGAGAATGTCACTTGACCTCTAGGGTTTCCTCTCCAAAATTCACAGTCCCCGTTTCATATGAAAAAAACATCCACAAGTCTCTGTTGAGGGACATGTTACAAAATGCCAGGATTCCTCAAAACGGTCAAAGTCTTCACAAATTAGGAAAACCTGAGAAACTGTCACAGCCAAGAGGAGCCTAAGGAGATGTGATAATCATGTGTAATGTGGTTTCCTGGAACAGAAAAAGGGAAATAGGTAAAAACTAAGGAAATCTGAATAAATTATGGACTTTAGTTAATTTTTAAAAATGAATGCCAGCTGGGCTCAGTGGCTCACACCTATAATCCCAGCACTTTGGGAGGCCAAGGAGAGAAGCTTGCCTGAGGTCAGGGGTTTGAGACCAGCCTGGGCAACATAGCGAGACCTCATCTCTACAATAAATCAAGAAATTATCCGAGCACACACCTGTGGTTTCAGATACTTGGAAGGATGAGGCAGAAGGATCACCTGAGCCCAGCAGGTCGAGGCTGAGGTGACTGTGAGCGTGCCACTGCACTCCAGCCTGGGCGATAGAGTGAGACTCCCACTCAAAAAACAAATAAAATAAAAATGAATACCTGTATACTGACTATGTGCTTTTCTCCTTACACACTTTTCTCCCATCATCCTCTTTGCCTCCAAGATACCACCTCGTCTCCCTCCTCATCCTCTCTGACCATGACTCATTTGTATCAACCACTAGATCCCAAGTTCCCCGAAAGCAAGAACTATGCCTGCCTTGTTCATTACTGCATCAGCCCTTAGCACAATGATGCCAGGCACACAGTAGGATCTCAACAAATATTTAGTGAATAGCAATACATTTTAAAACCCCTTCATTTATCCCGTGCCCCTCCAGCTGATATCCAGTTTCTCCTCCCTTGTGTATCCAAACTTCTCAAAAGAATAACAGCTTCTCTCTACACTCTCCCTCTTTCCATGTTCTTTTCAAACCTAAAATTCAGCGTTTGCCTCCTGTCAACACTCTATTGACATTGCTCCTACTGGGTCACCAATGTCCTCTGAACTGCCAAAACCAATGGGCTTTTGGAAGATGCCCTTTCTCTGCGTTCCTGGGCCCTGTTCTATCTCTCAATAATATAATTAACCTTTGATGTGTCTATCTCTTCCACTAGACTGAGATCACCTTGAGAACAGGAATTGTGTCAAGATTCACCATCTTTGTATCCTCAGCACCTGGCACATTTCTCCGAGCTTAATAGGTGTTCCACAAGTTCTTGCTTTTTACTGAAGTTGTGAGGATTGACAGCAAAATGGAATTATATGTGAGGAACAGCTATACACATGCGTTTCCAAAACAAGATGGCAAAGGGCACATTTGTGTTGAGGCCTCCCTTCTGAAAGGGTGTTTGCTTCATGTGTGACAGTTTAAAGGAAGTTTGCTCAGTCAAAAAAGAAAAAAGGAAGACACTCCCCTTAGATGTCTCACTCAGGATGCTTCAGCAAGACAGAAATACCACCACAAACTCACAAGCCCATTCTAGGCAGATAAATCTTGTATTCAACAGGAGTTCTCTGACTCGAGGCGCTGCTGACATAGTTACTCACAGGTACATACGTACCCATCTACCTATTTCCTTCGGTGGGGGATGCCTCACCATCAGCTGTGTAGGGACACTGAAGTGTCTTCCTGACTGAATAATGCCCTCTTTGTCTACTGGCTAATGCCTGACCTTTAGCCAGTAGTTCATTCCCCTGGCTTAAGGTTTTCAGCCTTTTATTAATCTTTTGGGGGAAAAAATATTCAACAAAAAGCAGCAAGGCTGTCAGCTGTGACCCAGCCTATGTCCCAGTGAAGATGAGGTCTGGCTCCTTCCCTGAAAGAAGGTGTCAATAGAAGGAAACAGTAGAGTGTCTGCATGGAGGGAGAAGATCCCACCAGGTGTGACAAGGCTAGAGGAAGTTGAAGGTGCCACCAGAAACATCCACTTGACAGGTTTGCCTAGAGGCAGCCTTGCAAGGAACTCCTCTTGTGGTGGCTTATTTACATCTGGAATTTCTGCAGAAAAAAACAAAATGGAGAAGAAAGAAGTTAAGAGGTCAAATACAATTTTCAAGCAGGGAAAAGTAGGGACTCTATGAAAAAATACTAGTACTAGTCCTGCCTGGGGACACACAGCAAATGGGTAAAACCCACATAGAACATAGATATTTATATCTCCCTTGGTCACTGAACTATAGATGTGACCATGCTTACATTTTTCTAATGCTTACAGAGCTTCTTTAGGACAGAATTTAGACTTATTAGCATGGCACTCCAGACCCCAATATACATTTCTAGTCTCATGTGACATTCCCCAAATGTTCACTGTATCTTTCAATCATGAGACGTACTGTAAGGACACTGTAAGGATTTTTACATCTCCACACTTTCTTTCAGTGATGTTTTGACTTAAAATAAGAGATATACAAGGGGAGATCCAAAAAAGTGGAATTATATTTTGGAGGGCAGGCCCTTAGTAGTACAGACTTTCCCAGGTAGGTAAGTGTTCTATGAACCCACTGGCACCAATGTACCAGCAAGTGTTGTTATAAGAGACTGCATTGGGCTTCAGTGAATTTTTTTTGGAGGTTCTTTCAGGCATTTGCCCGTTTCATGATGGGTGATTTTCGAGCACACCCACCCACGCTACACTAAACATTCAGCAGTTTTTGACCAAAAACAGCATGATCCCCATGCCCCACCCTCCCTCTTCACCCAGTCTCCCCAAGTGACTTATTTTTTGTTGTCCTGGATGAAAAAAGTCCTCAAAAGGAAACATTTTGCTAATGTGGAAGAGGTGAAACAAATAATGGCAGAATCACTAAAAAGCATCAAAATTGATGAGGTCAACAATTTTTTGAGCAATGAATGAAGCATCTAAACAGGTGTCTTGCATCAAACGAAGAGTGCTTTGAAGGTAACTAAAGTTTAAACATGTAAGAATAAATACACTTATTTATAAATAAATTCTGTTTTGGGGGTTCTCCCCTCACATATTGGCCTTCATTCATGTTTCCTGACACAGAACTCCTGAAATCCTTTCAAACAGGGGTGCCAGGAGACTCTTTTGCTCTAATATTTGGTATGGACCCCAGTTCCTGACACAGAGCTCCTAAAACCCTTGTAATTTTCTGATTGATAGGAGCGCATGACACAGAGCTCTGAAAGCCCCTAGAATTATAGGAACCTCTTTTATTCTAATGAGGTGACTCTTGGTGGGCTCCTGGATAGCCCAGGATGGGGGCTGGTTGCCAGAGGAGCTAATCGTGGAAAGCTGAGGCAGAAGGATCGCCAAAGCCCAGCAGGTTGAGGCTGCAGTGGCCGGGAGCGGCCACTGCACTCCAGTCTGGGTAACAGAGAGTCCAACTCAAAAAAAAAAAGAAAGTTGGAACTTTCGGCACACACTTGGCCTCCAGGGAGGAGACGTGGGCTAAAGTTTGGGTTGATCACCAAAGGTCAATGATATAATTAATTTGACCAATGTAATAAAGCCTCCATAAAAACTCAAAAGGATTAGGTTCAGGAAGCTTCTGAATAGCTGAACATGTGGAATTTTCTGGGGGGTGGCACACCCAGAGAGGTCATGGGAGCTCCTTGACTCTTCCCACATGCCTTGCCCTATTCACCTCTTTCATCTGGTTGTTTAATCTATATCCTTTGTAATATCCTTTATATTAAATGGGTAAGCATAAGTAAGACCTGACCCTGTCTCCAGGTAAACAGTGTTGGAATTGAATTGAATCAGAGGATGCCCAGCTAGTATCCACTGAAGAATTGCTTGCTTGTTGGGTGGGGAAAATTCCCCCATGAATCTGGTGTCAGAAGTGTTGTGTTGAGCAGTATGTAAGAGAGATAGTAGAAAGAAACCCTTTGGTCTTTGATTTTTCTTATCTCTGACTCTGTCTGAAATGCCTTCCTTCCCTTACCTTCGGGGCCTGGTAGACTCGTATGCTTCATCCAAAGCCCAGCTTGGTGAATCTTTCGTTTGCTTCTGTTTGCAAAGCTTTTTACTACTTGCCCTGTTCTCTCAGTGATACAGTAGTCACACTTTATTATGGTGTTGGAGATATAAACTTTCAATTAACTCCCCCTCCTGCCCTCTGGGCTCTCACTGGTTGAGAATAGGTACTGGAAGTCAAAGGAGGCTTGGAGTAAAATCATCCACGTTAATGATAAAACTAGATTGGAGAACACAGTTGGAATGAAGACGCAAATGGGCTTTTTGCTGTCTGCCTTACAGACTAAGGACAACCAGCCCCTGGGAAAGGACTGACCTGGTCCTCCTCCCCATTTACAGGCTAAGAGATTGGAAGAGAAAAAGCCAAGACCCAGATGGGTAAGCAAGAAGCAGGTCCTACCTGGGATGTGTACTCACTAAAGACTGGAAGTTTAAAGGACTTGATTCAATCAACCCAGGTTTCTGGGCCAGGATTACACAGTAAAGTCCCCCGGGGAGCTTTGAAAAACTTTGTTGCCCAAGCCTCACCCAACACCAAGTAAATGGGAATCACTGGAGGTAGGTAGGGCCAAGGCGTCAAAATTGTTTAGAGTTTCCAGGTGATTCTAATGTGCTGTCAGAGCTGGGAACTTCCAAGTTAGTTCCACAGGCCAGAAGGAAGCATGAACCCCACCTAATGACTGTCAATCATTTCACCAACTTCACAGCTAGCTCCCCTCCCCCACCTGTGGGAAAGAGGTGAAGAACAAATGTGTAGAAAAGGAAGTAGAAGATCTCTTCTCAGTTCTTCCCTGCTGGCTGAGTCGCAGTGTTTTTGTTCTTATGGCCTGGAGAAGGAATGTGGGAGGAGAACAAATGTTTTGGTGCCGCATTTTATTTGAACTTCACAACACTTCCTGTGTGGTGTACAGGTAGGCAGAATGGTCTCCATGTCACAGGGAGAGAATTGTATACTGCTATCTTCCAATTTGACCTTCACTTCTTTGTTTTTTATTTTTTCTGACTATAAAAATAACGCATGTTCACTGTGGAAAATTTATGAAAAACAGAAGTATAGGTCGGGTGCAGTGGCTCATGCCTGTAATCCCAGCACTATGGGAGACTGAGGTAGGAAGATCTCTTGAGCCCAAGAGTTTGAGACCAGCTTGGGCAACATAGTGAGACCCCCATTTCTACAAAAATAAAAAAATAAAATATTAACCCGTCATAGTGGCATGTGCCTATAGTCCCAGCTACTTGGAAGGCTGAGGCAGGAGGATCACTTGAGCCCAGGAGTCTGAAGTTGCAATGAGCTATGATCACGCCACCGCACTCTAGCCTAGGCACCACAGCAAGACACTTTCTCAAAAAAAAAGATAGATAGATAGATAGATAGATATAGGTAGCAGAAAATACAAATAAATAATTCTACCAACTACTGCTATCATTTTGTTGTATTTCCTTCCTTTTTTTTTTGAGTTGCAGTCTCTATTGCCCAGGTTGGTGTGCGGTCACATGATCACAGCTACTATGTAGCCTTGACCTGCTGGCCTCAGGTTATCCTTCTGCCTCAGCCTTCCAAGTAGCTGGGACTACAGGCACGTACCACCACATCTGACTAATTTTTGTGTTTATTGTAGAGACAAGGTCTCTTCTTGTTGCCCAGGCTGGCCTTGAACACTTGGGCTCGGGTAATCCTCATGCCTTGGCCTCCCAAAATGCTGGGATTACAGGCATGAGCCTCTGTGTCCGGCCTAATATATACTTCTATATATTTTTTTAAAAAATGATTGATACTCTTCCCTTATGTGATTGTACCACAACTTATTTAGCCATCCTCCTAACCTTAAATGTTTAGGCGATTTCCACATTTACACCATAGTAAATGAAGCTGGAGGAAATGTTTTAAACATATAGCTTTCTGCATTTCAAATTATTTCCTTAGAATAAATTATTATAAATGGAACTACTGTGTCCAAGATCATGAATATTTTTAAGAATCTTAATCCATTTTTCTGAATTTTTTGGAAAAGTTTTTACCAATTAGGAGACATAATTATTTATGAAAAAAGCAGCCCAAACGCTGGAGACAACTCAGAGTTGACGTTTATTTTATTTATTTTTTGAGTCAGAGTCTCACTCTGTCACCCAGGCTGGAGTGCAATGGCACGCTCACAGCCACCCCAGCCTTGACCTGCTGGGCTCAGGCACTCTTTCCACCTCAGCCTTCCAAGTAGTTGGAACTACATGTGTGCGCCACCACGCCGGGCTAATTTTTTTATTTATTGTAGAGACAAGGTCTTGCCACGTTGCCCAGGCTGGTCTCGAACTCCTCTACCTCCAAAATGCTGGGATTACACATGTGAGTCACTGTGCCAGGCACAATGTTTATTTTAGAAGTAAAAAGGATTTCTGCTTTTCGTTCATCATTCAGGGAGATGTCTTTCTTCTGTAAGAAATAACACAGGTTCTTCTAAACTTGGTCATCTTTATAGCAACAGCCACTTGCTTTTCACTGTTCCTCGTTCAACAACTAAGTGATTCCACTAGCTCCTGGGTAAAAGATAAATGAGGCGAGAAAAGCTAATCAGTTTACCAAGCATGCTTCCCAAGTAATAAAGGGCTTTCATGCACTCTCCCTAGATCCACAGAGCTCTATAAAGCAGTCATGGCAGGTTTACTATCCTCATGTTTCTGCTGAAGGAAAGTGGGACTCAGAGAGAGCCCAAGGTCACAAGCTGGTGAGTGTCCAAAGGCAGTAACCAGGTCTTCTGAGGCTACATTTTAGCGCTTTGTCCCTACAGCTCAGCTGTCTCTTCATCATGCTCAGTATAATGGGATGGAGACAACATTTCTTATCAAAGATATCCCAGATGCCGGCTGAGATCTCCCTGCCTCTGGGGATCTAGGTGAGATCACCTAATCCCGTGTATTAATTTGCTAGGGCCACCAAAACAAAATACCACAAACAGGATGGCTTAACCAACAGAAGTTTGTTTTTCACAGTTCTGGAGACTGGAAGTCCAAGATCAAGGTGCCAGCAGAGTTGGTTTCTTCTGAGGCCTCTCTCCTAGACTTGTAGACATCCTGAAGTCTCTCTCAGCTTACAGATGGCCACCTTCTTTCCTTGTCTTCCTTTACTCTGTGCATGCACATTCCTGGTGTCTCTTCCTTTTCTTTTCTTTTCTTTATTTTATTTTATTTTTTTTCGGTTGGAGTTCTCACCCTGTCACCCCGGCTGAAATGCAGTGGCATGCTCACAGCCACTGCATCTGACCTGCTGGGCTTAGATGATCCTTCAGCCTCAGCCTTCCAAGTAGCTGGAATTACAGGCATGTGCCACCATACCTGGCTAATTTTTTGATTTATTGTAGAGATGAAGTCTCACCAAGTTGCCCAGGCTGATCTCTAACTCCTGGACCCAGACAATACTCCCACCTCAGTCTCCTAAAGTGTTGGGATTACAGGCATAAGCCACAACACCCAGCCTCGTTTAACTAAATTACCTCTTTAAAGGCCCTAAGATAGTGGGAGTTAGAACTTCAACATGTGAGTTTTGAAGGGACAGAGTTCAGCCTAAAATACTCCTCACCCCACTTCCTATGGGAGCATAAAGTTCTCCCCAACATAAGGTGGGTTCTTGGTGGTGAGGAATGGTAGGAGCAGGAAGGAGAACCACCCTTCTCTGGCTCCAAACTCCTGCTTTCACCCAAATTAAATTACTTTATTCATCTTGCCACTGTCCAGCATCGACTCTCTCTCTCTCTCCCCTACTTCTTGTTGACATAGAAATGAGAACCAGCTCTTGTATTTTCCAGGGTGAAATAATTCCCAGATGTCATTGGGGTATGTATTAGATTAAGAATTGGTCAGGCACAGTGGCTCATGCCTGTAATCTCAGCACTTTGGGAGACTGAAGCAGGAGGATTGCTTGAGTCGAGGAGTTTGAGACCAGCCTAAGCAATATAGCAAGACCTCATCTCTACAAAAAGTTAAAAAAAAAAAGAATTAGCCAGGCACACCTGTAGTCTCAGCTACTCGAGAGGCTGTGTGGTAGGAGAGTGGCCTAAGCACAGGAAGTTGAGGCTATGGTGAGCCATGATCATGCCACCGCACTCCAGCTTGCGACACAGTGAGACTCTGACTCAAAAAAAAAAGACAGAAAAGGGCTCTATATGAACAATTTCAAACTGAACACCAGGCAGCCTTGTTCTTAGGAGAACCTCACTGCCTTGGACTCCTAATATCTATTCTCAACCAGTTAGAGCTCAGAGGACAGGATGGGTGGTTAATTGGCAGTTCGTATCTCCAACACCAAAGTAAAGGGTCACTACTGTATCACAGGGAAAGCAGTGAAAATCCACCCTGGGAATGTTTCCCCGGCCACCACATCCTGTGCGATTCTAAGTCTAGTTAGTGCAGGCCACAGGCTCTCCTCTGTTTGGCGTTCCTTTATTCCTCCTGACTCTCACCCTCTAGGATTGCCCCTGGGAGTGCCACATTCTTCTCCTTTAGGTAGAGCCTTTCAGCTTTTCCCGGCTCTGAACAGCAAATTCTGCTCCAGACCAAACCCCCAAAGTCTCAACAGAATGGAAGGCCTTCAATTAAAATAGTTCCACGTTCCTTAGACTCCAGTTGCAGTTTTAAATAGCATTTGTGTCTTCATTACTCAAACAAATCCTAATAATGTTGATATTAGTGAAGATGAATGTTTAACAGCTTGGGACTGAAATAATGAAGTTGCTAAATAAAGAATGAGGTCGGAGTTGCTAAAATGCTTGAAAAATGTCAGCTGGGATGGATAAAAGGGCACGCCGTTGATGAGCGGCTTAAGAATATAAAGCAGAAGCATCTGGGAGAGAAAGTTAAGCGAGACAAGCTACATTCCTGGGTATGTATTGAGCTACAATCAATGAGACAGGTTAGTCCTGAAACCATTTTTGTTGTACTGGGGGGAAAAAAATCTGACCTTGGGGAGAGACACATAGTCAGAGAGTAAGAAACTTTATGAAGATGCTTTCAGGTAGCTGCTCCCCTCATCAGGCACTGAGGCCCAAAGGAAATGAATTTTGACTCTTTGCGTCCAGTAACTTATAAGCAGGAAAGTTATTGCAGTAAAAAACCAAAGTGGGCCATTGCCGGACCATTGCCGCCACTGCCAGTCCACCGCCGTTGCCTTGCTAAGCTATGGTGTGGGCTTGTGTTCTTTGAACTATGGCCAGGCCATGTTTCCTGGCTTTGACCCTCTTCCCTACCTTGGGGAGGCGAATCTTTCTCTCTCTCTCTCCCTCTCTCCCTCTCTCCCTCTCTCTCTCTCTCTCTCTCTCTCTCTCTCTCTCACTCTCACTAATTTACTTTTAGATAAACTATATTTTCTAATCTAAAAAAGCAAAAACCCCAAAGTATAGGGTTTAAAAAGAAAGAAGACATGTGAGAACCCCGTGGAGTGCACTGAAATGGGGGAGCCCATTCTTAGCTTCCTCAGTAGCAGATGATGTTTACTGATCATCCCCAACTGTGTACCAGGTATTGTTCTAAACAGGCAACCAGCCAAAGTTCCTCTAGCAGGAGAATAGATCAACAAACTGTGGGGTATTCATGTATTGGAATATTACTCAGCAGTAAAAGGAATCAACGATAGGTACACACAACTTGGATGAATCTCAAAGGCTTTATTCTGAATAAAAGAAGCCAATCCCATAAGACTGAATGGCTCTATTTATTTTATTTTCTCGGAAAGACAAAGTAATGGTGATAGAGAACAGATTGATGGTTGCTAGAGGTTAGGAGTGAAGTGTAAAGTTAGGAGTGAAGTGTAAGGACAGAAAGGTAACTGATGAAACAGTTCAGTATTTCCATAGTGGTGACGGTTATACAAATCTAGGGATACTCACAGAAGTGCACTCCCTCAAAAGGTCAATCCTCCTGTGTTTTAATTTTTAAAATAACTTTTAATAATAATTTAAAATTATAAAACGATTAATTATTTTAAGTAATTCATCAACATAAAAAATTCCAAACACACATGCATAAAATGTATGTGTGATGTGATTCCATCTCATGTTTCTCCAGTTCCTAAATTTCCTTAGAGATGCCCCAAGATAGTGGGGTGGGGAGGCCCTGCAGACAGAGATTCACACTACCCTTCAACTAGAAAACTCTGCTATAACATGTTTTATATGTTTAAGTTTAAGGAACATTTCATCTGAAAAAATAAAGTTTTAACCACTGATATAATAAACCCTAATTTTTATTTTTGAGTCAGAGTCTCACTCTGTTGCTCATGTTGGAGTGCAGTGGCATGATCACAGCCACCACAGCCTTGACCTGCTGGGCTCAGGTGATCCTTCCACCTCAGCCTTCCAAGTAGCTGGAACTACAGGCATGTGTCACCACACCTGGCTACATTTATTATTTTTTGTAGAGATGAGGTCTCGTCAAGTTGTCCAGGCTGGTCTCAAACCCCTGGGCTCAATCAATCCTTTCACCTTGGCCTCCCAAAGTGTTGGGATTACAGGTGTGAGCCACCACACCCAGCCAATAGAACCTAGTATTAATTGGCATTCATCAAGAGCTTACTCTGTGCCAAGTGCTGCATGAAGTGCTTTCTTATACAGATTATCTTATTCATTCCTCCATATAATCCCACAAGATATAAATTATTTATTTTAAAGATAAGGAAAATGAGGCTGAGAGGAATTACTTAGCTTGTTCACAATCACCGCGATGGGGGTGGCAAAGCAGAGACTGGCACTGTGGCAGTGCCTCTCGGATTCTCCACTGCCAGGAGAGTAACTGGCCCACTAGCCCTGATGACACACTCTGAAATTTATCATTGCCTTCATGCAAAGCCACTCATCCCATGGGCTGCTCTGGGTCAGTGACTGAGTGGGGCAAGGCTACTAAGGCAGGCCTGCTCCTAGGAGATGTGGGAGTCCTCTCATGGGCAAATTGGGCTCTCAACTTCCCATCAGCATGGCTCCAACAGCTGCAATCTTCCTTCCTTCCTTCCTTCCTTCCTTCCTTCTTTCCCTCCCTCCCTTCTTTCCTTCCTTTCCTCCTTCCTTCCCTCTCTCCTTCCATCCTTCTCTCCTTCCCTCTCTCTTTCCTTTCTTCATTCCTCCTCCCTTCTTTCCTTTCTTCCCTCCCTCCTGCCCTCCCTCCCTCCCTCCCTCCATCCCTTCCTACCTTCCTTCCTTCCCACCTTTCTTCCCACCTGCCTTCCTCCCATTTCTCTCTCATAGGAGCCAAACCTGCAGTACAGCGCGATGACTCTCCCAGCCTTCTCTGCCTTCCCATTTTCCCTCATCCAGAAATGGACTCCCCCCAGTGAATTCTTACATGTCTAACTCATCTTGGTGTCTACTTCTTGAAGGATCCAAACTGACACATCTTACTCCTAAAGTAAAGTTCTTACAATCTTGGCAATAAAAGACCGATCTGAGACTTGGAGATAATACCTAGCAATAGGGTGGTTGTAAAAATTAAGCTTTCTGACACAGACGAATCACCACCACTGGAGGCCCCTCCCCTGGCTTGCCGTATAGACCCAACAGTTATCGGATGAATGAAATGAAATGAAGTTTGTCCGAGCACTGCTAGGAGGGACTTAATGAAGGCGTGTTCTCTTCTGGCACTTCAAGAGAACAGAGGAGGGAACAGCAAGCAGAGCCCCTCCAGGCATCTGGCAGTCTCCCCTTGGGTACCCGTAGGACCACACCGCTGCCAGCCTCCTCCCCTCTCCAAACCCAGCCAGACACAGATGGATCTGGCTGCCTCTTCCCACCCCTATCAGCTTTTTATACAAAGAAGAATTTTCATGCTGACATCCCAGCTGGCCCCCACAGCTCGTGAAAGTCACTTCGTGGGCTGAAAAATCTCTGTCTGAAAGAATTACTCTCATAAAGTGCTGTGAATTGGATGCTGACCTGGAGTTGACCAGAGGAATTTTTCAATACCCACTTTTATATATAAAATTTGTAACCTTTCTCTTCTCATTGAAACCAGGTAGTATTGACAGAGCACAAATTTCAGGAAAGTGTGTTTGGGGCTTAATAGGAGTGAGTCCGTGGTAATCGCGGCTACCTACAGTTCCATTAAGATTCCTAACCAAAAGGAGAAAATAAAATCAGAATCAATACTTCCACAGTCATGCAGTTTAAGAACTTTGCGGTGATTTGAGCAGAGCCTCCTCCCGCCACAGCCAGCTCCAATTCTTGTCATCGGCCTGTTTCTCCATCATTTGTCAATCAGAAGACAAAGAAGGGAGAACTGAAGAAGGAATAAGTGAAAGGCCATTCCAGCAGAAAGACAAGAAATGCATCAGCAGGAAAAAGAGAACAGAACTAAGAACCAATCAGAGAAGAAAATAAATGCCTCTGTGTAACAACAGAGCACCAAGACTTTCCAGTCAATAGTGGGCAAGGATCCTTGTCTCCAGAACTTGTGGAAAAATTAGAAAATGTCAGATCTGGAAAGGTCCAGGAAATTCTTGTTTTACAAATACCACCTGTCCTGTTCTGATTAGGCAGTCTTGTGTAGAGGCAGGGGGCTCGATGAGTTGATCTTTTGCTAATCAAAGAAGCCAGTTTTCTCTTTCTTTTTTCTTTTAAATATGTGAGGTACAATTCAGGGTTAGTTATACTAATGTTCATTATGCAGGTACCCTTGTTGATGAGGTGTCCCCCGCCCCCAACCCCTGGCAGTTTCCCAGTACTGTCAATCCCTTTCTTATAGTATTACGATAGTTGTTCAAGGTCTGCTTATGAGTGAGAACATGTGATACTTGGTTCTTTGTTTCTTGTTTCATTTAGTATTATAGACTCTAAGTCCATTCAAGTTGCTGCGAAGTTCATAATTTTGCCTTTTTTTATGGCTGCATAATATTCCATTGTGTATATGTACCACATTTTTTTATCCAGCCCTCTTTCAATGGGCAGCACAGTTGGCTCCATGTTTTTGCTATTGTGAATAATGCTACAATAAACATACGTGTGCAGGTATCTTTTTCATAGAGTGATTTGAGTTCCTATGGGTATATTCCCAGTAAGGGGATTGCGGGGTCATATAGAAGGTCAATTTTTAGATCTTTTAGGAATCGCCACACTGTTTTCCACAGAGGTTATACTAGTTTACACTCCCACCAACAGTGTAGACATGTTCCCTTTTTGCCTCATCCTCTCCAGCATCTGTTGTTTTTTTTAGTTATTGATGATAGAAGCCAAATTTTCAAAGCAACATTATCTCTCTAATCCAAGAGATCCTTCTCCATTGTTCTGTCTCCAAGTGTTGGGATATCTCACATTCAGTGTACAGCCAGCAAATTCGATAAGTGGAAAACAAGGGACCAGGTGAACAGTTACCACAAAGAAAAAACTGTCTAATCCACTTGGCTGTCCATGTCCTGCGAATGAAAGTACACAATGGTGTGTCCGTGAATTTCTAGTAACTTTTTTTTTTCTTGAGTTGGAGTCTCACTCTGTTGCCCAGGTTGGAGTGCAGTGGTACCCTCATGGCCACCACAGCCTCAACCTACTGGGTTCAGGTGATCCTTCCACCTCAGCCTTCCAAGTAGCTGGAACTATAGACATGCACCATCACGCCTGGCTAATTTTTTGGTTTATTGTAGAGATGAGGTTTCACCAAGTTGCCTAGGCTGATCTCAAACCCGTAGACTCAGGCAATCCTCTCACCTCGGCCTCCCAAAGTGCTGGGATTATAGGCATGAGCCACTGTTCCTGGCATCTAGTAACATTTTTAAAGTCTTCTTTGAAACCCAGATGTCTCTCAAATAGCTGAGCTGGAACCTTGTATCTGTCCTTTTGCAATAGCTGCCTGGAAACAAATAAAATGCTTCACTAAAGGCAGAGGAGAAAAGACATGAAAAACACAAACACTCATAAATTTGAAGGATAGTTTATGAAACCTTTTGTAAATCCCAAAACTATTCTCACAAGACTGAAATGGCACAAATCACATGGTGACCCAAAGCCCAATGGTGCACTGCTTGAAGCCCATGCCTTATAAGGAATCCCTGCAGCTGTGTCTAGTGTGAGGCGGTCCCTATACAACCTTCTGTATCCTTGGAGGTCAGTGGTGATCTCTGGAGAAAGAGGTGAGGAAGGGCTTCTCAGCAGTCCACCTCTTCTGCTTGCACCACCACCACTACCAACAACAACCCTAAACTTCCAACTGATAGGGAGAATTCACACTTTCTGATTTCAAAACTTACTGCAAATCTACAGTCATCAAAACAGAGTGGAACTGGCATAAAGACAGGAATATAGGCTAATGGAGTAGATGAGAGAGCCCAGAAATAAGCCCTTATATATATTGTTAATTAAGTTTTGACAAGGGTGCTAGAGAGAGAGAAAGAGAAATATATGCAGAGTGTGCCAAAAAAAAGTATACACATTTTAAGAAAGGAAAACAACTGTATTAAAATTGTATACTCAATAAGATGAATACAAATCATGTTTGACTTCTGCAATTACAATAGGTGTTCAAAGTAGTTACCATCAGTGTCCAGACACTTCTGAAAACAGCAAACATCTCTTAAAATGTGTATACATTCTTTTGGCACCACCAGTACATACAGAGAGAAAATAACAAGCATTGGCGAGGATGTGGAGAAGTTGGAACATACAGATGGGAATGTAAAATGGTGCAATGCTATGGAAGATAGTATATAATTCCTCAAAGAGTTCAATGTAGAATTATCAGATCCAGAAATTCCACTCTTGACCTAGCAATTCCACTCCTAAGTATATACTATATACTCAAAAGAATTGAAAGCTAGGGCTTAAACACATATGTGTATACCCATTCACAGAATGTCCAATGTCCGTCATGAGATGAATGGATAGCCTGGCTCAGTGGCTCAGCCTGTAATCCCAGCACTTTAGGAGACCAAGGCGAGTGGACTGTCTGAACCCAGGGGTTCGAGACCAGCCCGGGCAACTTGGTAAGGCCTCGTCTCTACAATAAATCACAAAAACTAGCCAGGCATGGTGGCATGCATCTGTAGTTCCAGCTACTTGGAAGGCTAGGCGGAAGGATCACCTGAGCCCAGCAGGTTGAGGCTGCAGTGGCCACGAGTGTGCGAGAATAGTGAGACTCCAACTCAAAAAAAAAAAAAAAAGAATCTATCAGAAACAACAATAAAACCAATCTGTAAGTATAACGGTCAAAATAAGACTTTCATATTAGTAGTTAGTTCTTTTTCTCTTTTTTAACCAGGCAGATCACTCAAACGTTGTGTGCCCTGGTTAGATGGTAGACACTTGTCTACCCTAGTAGAGTAGACGTAAATGCATTTATTTCTCGCTGCATGTCATTCTTTTCAAGAAGCTGACTTAAGTACTTTCTGCCTATTTCTATTAAAAGCCCCTCTCTCCTCCTGGACACCCGACTTGAAATTTCCATCATCCTTTCCCCCCCTCCCCAACATTCAATCAGTTTTCAAATCTTGAGTGAGGTGGAACATGGAGAAAAAGATCCAAAAATAAATTTTTCCAGTTGTTCTCCATAACCTCAATCTTGCATGCTCTTTGGTCTGATCACTCATTAGCTGCTTGCTTGGGAAATATCCATTTGCATGATGGTGACATTTGAGGCTTATGTGGTTGCTTTGATTTATTAGTTTTGGAGACCAAACACCCCAATTACAGCCAACAGAACACTTTTAATTGGGACACAGAGGTAAAAGGACTTTCTGTTGCCATAGTTTCGGAGTCACATATGTGGTCAGCTGCCTAACGCTGGATTTATTTTCAGACACAAGATATTACTGACAGTGAGCTCTGGTGACTCAGGGACATCTGCTGTTCTGGTAGGAGTGGCGTGTGATCCCGAAGCTCAGCTAAAGCCAGTCTCTCAGGCAGAGCATGTTCTGGAATGGTGTTGCTTTCAATGTATTTAATTTCATATCCTTATATTATGAGTTCCTGTCTGAAGAGGGTCTGTTAACCTATCCCCTAATGAGTACTTTGCCAATAGACTATTGTTCTAGGTGGCAGGAAAAAACATAAAGAAAAAGAAAAGAGGCAAGGGGAACTTCTAAGTGGGCCAGTGACTTCAGCACCTGGATCTAGTTGCTACCATTGGAGAGTCTCAAGGAAAAGGACAGGGGTATAAAAGAAAGGAGAAACTTGCATTGGACATTAGGAATGCTTATAGCCATATATACCTGAAGGCTTAGCCTTCCTGATAAATAAGGACTCAAAGGAAGACTGATTGGATTCATAATTTCTTTTACACTTAAAACCAGCTTGCCTGAGAGGTGAGTAAACAGACTTCATCAGAATTCAGTGTTACCCGGTCATTCTGAGGGTTGTCGGCTGGAGGGTGGGCTAGAGGCAGTCAGAGAGAAATGGCTGGATCCTGCAAGAAGCCCTTTAAGTGCCCTGCACCAGCATGGTACCTACTCACAGATTGTGCTTGGCACAGATGTCTCTGCCAGGCGAAGCATGGGGGCACTCCCCAGCCAACTCTTGGCTGCCACTCCAACATGGCAAAGACATTTGTAAACACGGAGATTAAACCTCTGCTGTGTGTCATACAGCTTCAGCTTCCTCACTCAGGCTGTTGGGTTCCTGGAATTCTGCAGGAAATCTAAACTTTTTTATTTTCTCTTCGTCAAAATTGCACAGGTCATGTTCTTTAACTGCAATGCTATTAATAAATAAAAATAAAAATAAAACCCAAACCACTTGAAAATCTGAAACAAAACAAAAACAAAGCATTCATCTAAACAATCCTTAGGTCAAGGAAGAATTAAGAAGTATAATTAGCATCTAATTAGATAACAATGGCATTGAGGATGCTAGAAAGAAAAAAATGATAGGATATGACCAAAATTGTACTCAGAGAAAATGCAAAGCCTTAAATAACTTTATTTTTAAACAAGGAATAAACTGCATACAAAAATTTGATTCAATAATTAGAAAAACAAATATGCTTAACGTAAAACTAATAAAGATTATAGCAGAGCTTAAAAACTAATAAAAGAAAAATAATATAATAGACAAGTTGTTAGCAACTCAAATCAAGAATTAGGAGAAAACAGAAACACACAAAATGAGGAATTTGAAAGAGGATATAACAATAGAGATTAAAGGGAAGTATAAAATTCTACTAAGAAATCTGGCAACAAATTTCAAAATATCATAGTAATAGATGATTTTCTGAGAGAATATAGGTGATGATAATTAACTCAAGAAGAGGTAGACAGTATGAATAGCCTATTAATTAGGGAAGAAACTTTTTTTTTTTTGAGTTGGAGTCTCACTCTGTCGCCCAGACTGGAGGGCAGTGGCCGCTCCCAGCCACCGCAGCCTCGACCTGCTGGGCTCCGGCAGTCCTTCCACCTCAGCCTTCCAAGTAACTGGAATTACAGGTATGCGCTACCATGCCCGGCTAATTTTTTATTTATTGTGGAGATGAGGTCTCACCAAGTTGCCCAGGCGGGTCTCAAACCCGCGATCTCAGGCAATCCACTCACCTCAGCCTCCCAAGGTGCGGGATTACAGGTTGAGCCACCGAGCCCGGCTGGGAAGAAACTTTTAAAATCTGTGCCATTTATACCTTTAATAAACATCTAGCTCCATATATTCTTTTTTAAATTATGGTGAATATATACAACATAAAAATTTATCATTTTAATCCCTTTTATGTGTACAATTCAAAGGCATGAAGTACATTCACAATGTTGTGCAACCATCACCACAGTCCACATCCAGAACTATTTTATCATTCCAGACAAACTCTGAACTCAGTAAGTGATAACTCCCCATTTCTCTACCCCTATCCTGCCCCTGGCACTTTTGTCCATGCAAGGTATCTCTTATAAGTGGAATCATAGAATATTTTTCCTTTTATGTCTGGCTTATTTCACTTAGCATAATGTTTTGAAAGTTCATACATGTTGTAGCACGTGTCAGAAGTTAATTCTTTGTTAACAAATATTTCATTGTATTTATAACCCACATTTTGTTTATCCATTCATCTGTTTTTTGTTTGTTTGATTTGGAGTCTCACTCCATCGCCCAGACTGGAGGGCAGTGGCACGCTCACGGCCACCCCAGTGACAACCTGCTGGGCTCTGGTGATCCTTCCACCTCAGCCTTCCAAGTAGCCGGAACTACAAGTGTGCTCTACCACACCCAGCTAGTTTTTGTGATTTATTGTAGAGATGAGGTCTCACCAAGTTGCCCAGGCTGGTCTCGAACCCCTGAGCTTAGGCAATCGTCTTGCCTCGGACTCCCAAAGTGCTGAGCCACCATGCCAAGCCCTCATTGATTCTTAATCAGCAATAGCATGGAACAAATCAGCTTTTAGTTTCTTCATTGAGTATGAAATGATCTATAAACAAGCACATTAGAAGATACTGTCAAAAGGAATCCTGTGATCTTTTGGTAATATGAAAAATCCTCTGGTAATGCAAATAATCTCACCCTCTAATGATCTGTTTGCTAATATAAGTAGTACTTCTTAATAATGTAAAATGTGGCCAGGCATGGTGGCTCACATCTGTAATCCCAGCACTTTGGGAGGCTGAGGTAGAAGGTTCACTTGAGCCCAATAGTTCAAGACCAGCCAGAACGACATAGTAAGACCCTACCTCTAAAATAAAATAAAAATAATGTTAAAAACTATTTGGGGGTGAACCAAGGCACAGATACACAGATTTCTTTTGTTACTATATTAGAGAAATATGTTTGACTGCAAATAATAGAAAGCTCAATTTACAGTGGCTTAATCAATTCAGAAAGTAGGCAGTTGCTGATATTAGTTCAGCAGTTCAAGCATGTCAGAGCCGAAGCCTATGCAGTTTTCTTGGCCTAATGGTAATTGGAATACTATTCTACCTCTAACATGGCATCCAAATTCTAGGCAAAAAGAAGAGAATGAAGGGGAAAATGGCATATAAACTGGATCTTCCCTCCTGTAAGAGAACCTCCTCAGAATTTCCACCCAGTGACTTTACCTACATCCCATTACCCAGAACTATGTCACATGATCATTTCATCTGCAAAGATATCTGGGAAATGTAGTTGCTTAGTGTACACATCGCCATCTTTTAACTGGAGTTCTGATAGAAATGAAGAAGGGAAAATAAATATGGGTAAGTAGCTATGACCTCCTCTCCATCCAGCCCACCTAGAAGGGCTGGAAGTTTTGTGGCAGCCAATAGGCAGACTTGAACTCAAGAGGCAAGTCATGTATGATCTAGTATTAGAACAGAAGAATTCAAGTCAAAAGTCCTGGGATCAGATTCTGGCTTTGCCACTAGCTCCATGACCTTGGACAACTGAGTCATCTACTTCCATTTCTAATCAGTAAAATGAGAGAGTTCAAGCAATCAGTGTAAAGATCCTGAAGTCCTTCCATTTTAGACATCCAAGTGACATTATGCTCCTCCCTTGGACCCTATATACCCCCCCCCCTTATTGCTGGAGTGGCCTTGCTCAGACCTACAACACTGTAGGGGCCACGGTGCTGACTTTGGTAAACGTACACCATCAAAGAAGAAAAATTCACTTTCCTCCTACTCCCTCCACTCCTCTTCCTTACTTAGCTAAACCCATTTTCAGCCAGCTGGGAAAAGGCATGCTCTATTTATGATGTACAAGAGGAACCAATTACACTTCACATCAAGGACCTGTTTTACTACTTACACCATTGTAACGGGTGAACCCCATTCAATCCAAAGAAATTTCACCCTTTACCTCTTTCTTTCAGCTCCACCTACCCACCCTCTCAGTGCATCAAATTTACTGGTGAATAGAGACTTTCTGTAGCTACTTTTGGTTAGCTGATAAATTGGGCTTTGAAATACATCTGTGACTTTATATCACCCACTAAATTCCTTAGATATTTAATAATAGAAAAACCTGACCTCTGTTGGAAATAATTCACAAAGGAGTGCAGCAAATAGAAGAATAAAAAGTGCCCCCTTCCCATGTACACTGCACAGGCTAGAACAAGATGTACCAAAGAGTTTAAGGGATCTCTGAAGTTTCTAAAAATGAGTGAGATTTCACAGACCTGTCAGGGGAACATAAGAGGAGAAATAAATAAATAAATAGCTTTATCTGGATCCTAAAAGCTTCACTCTTCTCAGACCCATACTTCATATTTCACAACAAAATTAATCCACAAAATTTCAGAAGGATACATATGAGAAAAAAAGAATGGCACAAAGCCTAGGAGTTTTAACTTATAGTATTAACTACATTTTTAAAAGTCTCTAAATCTTTAAAATATTAGCCAAGTTGAAAGTCACATCACAAACTAGGGGAAAAAATTGCAATTTACATCAGAGATAAAGGCATAATGCCTTTAGCATATAAAGAGTACCTGCAAAATCAACAAGAGGATCAACAATCACATAGGAAAAAAGCCAGTAAATAGTAACTATTGGCTGATTGACTATTCAATAAATAAGTAATATAGATGACCAATGAGCATATAAAAATGCTCAAATATAAACATCTCAGTTTTGCTTGGGAGAAACAGGCACACAGACACTTTCCTTGTCTAAGCCCAATGTTGGCTTCAGAGAATCAATTTAGATATGCAGAGTCAATTTACAAAAATTTCCTATACCATATTACCCTGCCCCAAATCACATGTGAAAAATGTAAGCCAAAAATTGAAGAGGGACAGCAGTTGCCTATCTGGTGTGATGGCAGGTTTATTAAGAAGGCTCCGTAAAATACATCCCATGTTGGCTACAAATGCCTGAATTCCCATTAGTAGAGATCTATTTATTTGGCTTACGGACTTCCCTGTTAAAAGCAAACAGACATGGAAGAAATAGCTCTGGAGCCTTATAACTATTTATTATCTGGTATGTGTAATAATAGCAACTTCATAATCTTGTATCATGTTTTGCCATTTACAACATACTGTGACAACAGGATCTATTTGATCTTGCCGACAACTCCATAGAGTAGGAACAAGGAGCATGATTCCAACTGTATACATATGTCTTCAGTAATGGAACCACTACTCAAGTCCAGGTTTTCTGATTCCAAATCCTGAACATTTTCCAGAATCCCATGCTATATGTAGTTGGATGTGTAAAGTCCTTTCCTGACATGGCATTCTGTCAGAGAAAGTGGAGTACGTGAATGAGGCCAGGAGTGAAAATATGTGAAGGAGAAAGTGCCACCACAGAAAAGAATAGTACCATGGAGTGGTCAGATGTACTAAAGACTTGTTAAACTTGACTCACCAAAATTGAACAACAATGAGATAATACTACACACCTATCAGAATGACCAAAGTTCAAAACACTGACACCATCAAATGCTGGCAAGGATGTGGAGCAACAGGAACTCTCACTCATTGCTGTTGGGAATGCAAAATGGTACAACCACTTTGGAAAATGGTTTGGTGGTTTCTGAGAAAACTAAACATACCCATAACCTACTATCAAGCAATTACACACCTTAAAAATTTACATCCATACAAAAACCTGCACACAGATGTTTTATTCATAATTGCCAAAACGTGGAAGCAACCAAGATGTCCTTCAGTAGTTGAATAAACTGTGGTATATTCAGACAGTGAAACATTATTCACCACTAAAAAGAAATGAACCATCAAGACTTGGAAGACATGGAGGAAACTTAAACACATTTTTCCAAGTGATAGAAGCCAGTCTGAAAAGGCTACACGCTGTATGATTCCAATTATATGACATTCTGAAAAAGACAAAACTATGGGAACAGTAAAAAGATCAGTATTTGCCAAGGGTTTATGGGGAGAGAAAAATGAATAAACAAAACACGGAGGATTTTTAGACCAATGAAATTATTCTGTAAAATACTCTAAAGGTAGACATATATCATTACATATTTTTCAAAACCCACAGAATGTGCAATATCCAGAGTGAACCCTAATGGAAACTACGGACTTTGAATGACCATGAATCATCAATGTTGGTTCATCAATTGTGACAAATGTACCACTCTGGTGCCAGATGTCAAAAGTGCATGGGGATTGAGACCTGTGGGAACTCTCTGTACTTTCCCCTCCGTTTTCCTGTGAACCTAAAACCACTCTAAAAAATAAAGTTTATTAATTTAAAATTTTTTAGTTGCTGATCTAAAACTGAACATAGATGTTTCTAACCCCTCCTCGCCTCTCAAGAAACTCATCACTCAATGTTTCCCAAAGAGGGACTGCAGGAAATGTTGGCTCATCTCCTGATTGAAAGAAAGCATTTCAGTTCAGTTCTGCTGTCACTTTTGTAGTCAATTCACTCTTTACTCGCTGAGCTTTAATTTCAATGACTGCAGTTTCCATTTCCACAAGTTCCCTTTGGTCCTACTGTTTCATTTTTCTTCCGATACTCTCACTTTCTTCTATTACACCCTTGATGATTTTTTAGTATGCTCATTTCATGGCTTCCATCGACTAGCTCTGTTATTAGAAGCTCTTGGGGCTCCAATCCCACTGTCTCTTTTGCCAGTGACTCTTAGATATGGCAGATAATTTTCTTGAGTGTTTTGTAATTTTGGTGTTTGAGTTCAATTCTAGCAGGGCCCTCTGTGTGCAAATATTCAATGGCCTGAGTTAAGGTCAAACCAGCTTTCCAAGGTAATTTTTTTATTTGCTTCTGTGTCATTCCAAGGATACTACTTGCCCAGAACCAGTGCCATGTTTATTAGTCAGCTTAGAGACTCCCAAGACCACACAGATAGCATAAAATAAAACCCTAAACTTGTGCAAAAAGTGTGTTATGAATGAATATTGTTATGTAGTCTCAAGGGGAAATGTGCCCCCACTCAGAACCCAGGAAAAGACAGATAAATTTCACCACAGCTTCTCAGCCAGTGGATGGGGTTTTTTTTCTGTCTAGCTATTGCTCCAAAGGTGTAGGCTTTTGAGTACCCTGGATCTTTTTCAATAGTCTCAGTTCCAACTCCCTGCCACATAAGGGCCCAAGCTCTCATCTCCCATTTCTACTCATACATGAGCTTTAAAATTCAAACTCCTTATTAATCAACAACGTTAAGCTCTGGCATCCCCATGATTGCAGGACCATCGGCTCTATTCTTAGTTACCAATAATTTTGGCTTCTGGAAATTCCCCTTAATTTCTAGGCGTTTGAAAGGATGATTTTGTTATTTCTCATGACAGTGTGTAGTGTTTATGAATAAAAATTAGGGGGCTAATTCTTTCTGAAAACTACAAGTGAATTCATATTGGTATAAAATAACTAAGTATCTTAAGTTATGGTTGTTCAATGTGTTGTAATATACATTCGAATTTACCTATAATGTGTGGATATTGAATAATCTTTCTTTCCCACCAATATGAGAATAGATGTAAAACTCAAGAATAAAATCTACTGGTGAGCCGGGCTCGGTGGCTCAGCCTGTAATCCCACGCCTTTGGGAGGCTGAGGTGAGTGGATTGCCTGAGCCCGCGGGTTCGAGACCCGCCTGGGCAAGCGAGACCTCATCTCTACAATAAATCAAAAAATCAGCCGGGCA
>CAUYQG010203898.1:0-17649 GCA_963574415.1 Tarsius wallacei | reverse complement strand
CTTCTAACCCCTGATCTAAAAGCAAGATCTGGCCGGGTGTGGGGACTCACACCTGTAATCCCAACACTTTAGGAGGCTGAAGTGGGAGGATTGCTTGAGCCCAGGAATTTGAGACCAACCTAGGCAACATATCGAGATCTTGTCTCTACAAATAATTTAAAAATTAGCTGAACATGGTGGCACACTTCTATAATCCCAGCTACTAGAGAGGCTGGGGCAGAAGGATCACCTGAGCACAAGAGGTTTTAAGGCTGCACTGAGCCACAGTCGTGCCACTGCCCTCCAGCCTGGGCAACAAAGTGAAACTCTGACTCAAAAAATTTTTTTTAATTTTAAAAAACCCAAGATCTGTCCAGGTTATCTTTAAAAATCAAAGCCAAGATGAGATACAGAATCAATATTTTAAAGTAGGCTCTCTTGCTAGATCCAAGCAGACACCCAGCACTTGAAATTCAAATTTGTGCTTCAGCAAAATTCCAAATGACCACACAGCTCCTAATAGCTGAGAGAAATGTCAAAGCAAAGACTCATTCCATAGGAAGCAAAGATCTGCCACCCAAATTGTTGCTAAACACGGTGCAGCACAAAGGTTTTAAAACAGAGGAAGAGACCGGACTTGCCATCCGTCATCCTCCAAACTGTCACACAGATGCATAAACAAGTAAAACAAGTAAACCCTCGTGTTTTTCTGCAGGGAAGGGATTAAAAATGGGGTGGGTTGAACCCACACTTGGCCTCTCCTATCCCTCCCAGGCAGGGAAGCCCTAAGAGTGCCATGGAGCCCCCAAAGACTACATATTCTTTGCGTGGGTGCATGTGTGTGTGTATATTTCAAAATCTGAACAAAATGGAATTCATTTACAATAACATGCTTTGAGATAGAAATGCTGTATAAGGAGGTAATTACATCATGAAGGTCTGGAATTTTCCTCATCGCTATGGTTAGAGAAAGTTAGGCGTCTCAGCCTGAACTCAGAAAGCATTGCATTCTACCCCAAACCACCCTGGCCAACTCACTGTTTCTGGTTAAGGGATTCCGACAAGTCACAATAAAATTTGGCTTGCATCCAAGAGGAGGGGGAAGAAAACAAAAACAACTGTACTGGAAAGCAGAAAGGAAGATGAGTCTGACAGATTTATTCCTTTCTGCATTTCCTGTTGCTGCTTTCCAAGGCTGGCTTTCAAAAGCAAGTCTTTGTCCCATGAGAATAACCTCTGCAGCATGGCAGCCCTCTCTGAGACAGATGAGCCTCTCTGTTTTCGTTTCTTGAATTTTGTTAAATTCAGGAACTCCAGAACAAGCCCCAGGTGCCCTTTGTGTCCAATACAAACATGTAATAGTCTCTTTCCTTTGCTTTTATAAGACTTCAGAAAAGAAAGAGGGAGGATAGTTGTCAAAGTCCCAAGGACAAGAGAAGGAGAATGCAGGCATGGTCTCCGAGGGAGGAAGAAAGCCATGTGATATTGGTGAAATAATGGCAAAATAACACTTTCAGAAAACTAGAACCATTCTCATTCATGTGTCTGCTTAAAAATGTATGTTTTGTAAGTACATGTAAGTGATACCCCAAAGACAGATTCAGGAGATTGGAGATAGGCATGCCCGTAAGTACAGACTCAAGCAAAGGATAAAATGATTCCATGGGGGCAGAATGGTGAACTAATGTATATTACATGTCAAAGTGTCTGCCAATTGGGTATGTTCTTATAAAGAATTAATGTTTCACTCACATTCAATACAGTTGACTTGCTCCAGCTGAAATGGACCTAGATAGCTATTTATTATCTGAATAGCTTTAACACAGTATTCTCCACCCTGCAGCTGAAGTTATTGAGTCTAACATGTGGTATTCATTAGTAGAAATCCTGTAGTGTAATTGTCTAGATTTTAGGCATAAAGCTTTGCAATAAAATTTTGCATTAAAAAAAAAAAGATTTATTTGCAGTCTCCCGAGTTCTGCCACCAACATACTAGAAACAACAACAATTTTATTTTCCTTTGCCTAAAATACATTTCATTGGCTTTTTAAGGAGAAATTACATTCAGAACAATCAGAGTTCTTTTTGCAAACAAATTTTAAAGAATATTTAATATACCTTTTCTGGAAAATCATTTAGGAAAAAGAACTCAATCGTTGAAAGGATAGGGAATAGTGATTTCTATCCCCAAGGCATTTAATTTCCACCTACATTTAATTTCCACCTACTTTCCTTCTCCTTCCCAATTCTTCATCCCTCCCTCTTATTCAAATATTTAATTGTATAAAGAGGGAAACTATTAATAATTGGTAAAATAAATAATTAGATGTCGTTAATTAGCAAACAATATTTTATTCCCATCCCATATAATTTAGCGTAAATTTTGTCATCTATTTTCATTCACTTGTTTATTTTCAAAGTGATAAAATTATAATGTTGAGAGCCTAAGAAAAATCTAGAAATATTTTGAGAGTGTGGTATAAAGAGCAATTTT
This sequence comes from Tarsius wallacei, assembly GCA_963574415.1. Classification (NCBI taxonomy): domain Eukaryota; kingdom Metazoa; phylum Chordata; class Mammalia; order Primates; family Tarsiidae; genus Tarsius; species Tarsius wallacei. The sequence goes on along the minus strand of CAUYQG010203898.1, from coordinate 15,176 downwards.
ATTGTTTTCAAAAAGCTTTATCTCAAAAATTAAAAGTTTTAGATTCTCATTTTTTAATGATAAATAAAATATTTAAGATAAAGTTATCAGACATTGAATACCTTACTTAAAACTACACTACCACCATCTCCACAATAATCTAAGGACTCTGAAACAGGAAGTCATATAAAATGACCTAGAGTTTCAAATCATAGCACACTTGTGTACACTAAAAAGAATGCTTATTTTTTCTTTTAAAATTTAAGATTTTAAATTTCTACCAGTTATATTTATATACATATTTTAAAAATCAAATAGTTCATGTAAAAAAATGAAATTGAACTCTTACTTTACACCATATACAATAATTAACTCAAACTTTAAATGTAAGAAAAATAGAAGTCTTTAAAAAAAATAGGGGAAAATCTTTATGACATTAGGTTTGGCAAATGATTCCTTGGATATGACACCAAAAGCATGGTCAACAATGGAAAAATAGATAAGTTGAACAACATCAAAATGGAAAACTTCTGTGTATCAAAGGACACAATAACAGAGTAAAACGGCAACCTACAGAATGAGAGAAAATATTTGCAAATCACATATCTGATAAAATGTTAATGTCCAGAATAGCTAAAGAACTACAACTCAACAACAAAAAATAACTCAATTAAAAAATAACTCAGTTTAAAAATAACTTGAATTTCTTTAAAGATATACAAACAACCAAGAAGTATACGAAAAGAGAACCAAATCAGTAATCATTACAAAAATGCAAATAAAAATCTGATGACATATAACCTCACATTCATTAAGATGGCCACTATTTTAAAAATAGCAAGTGTTGGCAAGAATGTGAAGAAATCAGAACCCTTGTACACCATTGGTGGGAATGTAAAATAGCAGCACATTGGAAAACAGTGTGACAATTCCTCAAAAAATTAAAAATAGGATTACCATATGGTATAGCAATTGCACTTTTGGGTATATTTCTAAAAGAGTTGAAAAAAATGACAAGAAAAATGAATTGAAAACAAGGACAAGAAAAATGCTATGAACATGGGTGTTCATAGCATTATTCACTATAGCCAAGAGGTGAAAGCAATGTAGATGTCCATGAACAGATGAATGTATAAACAAAATGTGGTCATATATACAGTGAAATATTACTCAGCCCTTAAAAAGAAGGAAGTTCTGACACATACTACAACATGGACGAATCTTGAGGACATTATACTAAGTGAAATAAGCCAGTCACCAAAAAGACACTATATGATTCTGCTTGAATTGGGTATTTAGAGTAGTCAGATTTATGGAAATGGAAATTAGAATGGTGGTTGTCAGGGGCTAGAGGAAGAATAAATGAAAAGTTGTCTAATAGATGTAGAGTTTTGAATGAGAAAGTTCTAGAGATTGATTGCATAACAGTGTGAATATACTTAACACTACTGAACTATACACTTAAAAATGATCAGGATGGTGTTTTCATCTGCTTGTGCTGGAATAACAAAATAAGTCTGGGTAATCTATAAGAACAGAAATTTATTCCTTACAGTTCTGGAAGCTGGGAAGTCCACCAGCAGTTTTGGTATCTGATGAGGACCCAGTCTTTGCTTCCAAGATGGTGCCTTGAATGCTGTTTCCTCTTCCTCTAGAAGAGATGAGGACTGTGTTGTCACATGATGAAAGAGCAGAAGAAAACAAACCCACTCCCGCAAGCCCTTTTATAAAAGCTTTAATCCCATCGGTGGGGGCTCTGCCTTCATGATTTAATCACCGCCTAAAGGTCCCACCTTATAATATTCACATCAGTGATTTTGTTTCAATGTAAATTGTAGTTTTAGGGGGACAAACACTCAAACCACACAAGATGGTAAATTTTATGTTACACATTTTACTACAATTCCTTTTTTTTACTTGAAATAATTTTTTAGGCGGGGCACAGTGGCTCAAGCCAATCATCCCAGCACTTTGGGAAACAGAGGCGGGAAGATCACTAGGATGTCCAAGAGTAGCCTAGGCAACATAGGGAGACCTCATCTCTACAAAAAATAAAGAAATTAGCCAGGTGGCTGATGCAGGAGGATCACTTGAGCCTAAGAGTTAGAGGCTGTGATAACCCATGTTCATGCCATAGTTCTCTAGCCCGGGCAACAGAGTGAAACCCAATTCAGAAAAATAATAATAGTTTTTTAAAGTCAAATAGTGACTGCTAATGGCTATAGAGTTTCTTTGTAGGACAATGAAAATGTCCTAAAACTAGATGGACAACTCTGCCTATGCTAAAAGTTATTGAATTATACACTTTTTTTTTTTTTTGAGTTGGAGTCTCACTCTGTCACCCAGGCTGGAGTGCAGTGGTATGCTCACAGCCACCACAGCCTCGATCTGCTGGGCTCAGTCGATCCTTCAGCCTCAGCCTTCCAAGTAGCTGGAACTATAGGCATGAGCTACCACACCCGGCTAATTTTTTTATTTATTGTGGAGATGAGGTCTCAACAAGTTGCCCAGGCTGGTCTCGACCCTGCAGGTTCGGTCAATCCTCTCACCTTGGCCTCCCAAAGTGCTGGGATTATAAGCATAAGCCATCACAACAAGTCTTGAATTATATACTTTAATGCACTTCAGCCTGGACGACAGAGTGAGACTTCAACTGAAAAAAAAAAAAAAAGATAAGGGCAACCCCCTCAGATCCCTTCCCACTGTGGGAGTTTTTCTGTCCTCTCAATAAATCCTGTTTCTCAAAAAAAAAAAGTCAAGTAGTATCGCAAGACTTAACAAAAAACAGCAAAATGTTCTAGGTTGCTCTCCCTTACCTGGAGTCCCATTTGCCAGAGGCAACTACTTTCAGATCTTTTGGAATTTAGCTCTTGTAATGGTTAATTTTATGTGTCAACTAGACTGGGCCACAGGGTTCCCAGCCATTTGGTCAGGCATTATTTTGGATGTGCATGTGAGAGTGTTTCTGGAAGAGATTAACATTTGAATTGGCAGGCTGCATATAGCATATTGCCCTCCCTAATGTGGGTAGACCCCACCAAAGCAACTGAAGCCCCAAATAGGGACTGAGAAAAGAGAACCCCTTCTGCTTAACTGCTTGAACTGGAACTTCGGTCTTTTCTTGCCTTCAAACTCAAACTGACCTTGGCTCTTCTTGGGTTTTCAGCCTGCCTGTTCTAGGACTGGAACTTATACCATCATTAATCCTGGTTCTCAGGCTTTTGGACTCAGACTGGAACTATAGCATTGACTCTCCTGCACCTCCATCTTGCTTGCTGATTGCAGACCTTGGGACTCCTCGGCCTCCATAACTGTGCACACCAATTCCTTTGAATGAGTCTCTTTATACACACCACAAACATATACACACATATTTTATCGGTTCTGTTTCTCTGGAGAAGCCTGACTAGCATATCCTGATATTTCTAAATAACAAGTCATCTAAATAATAACAGGTTATCTAAATAATCTATTTTTTGATATTAACTTCCTTTAATGAGAGTCAAGACTCCAGCCCTCTTCCCTAATTAGGTTATATTACATTGCAAAGTTGATGGGATATCACTATACTATATTCTATGAGACTCGGTCTTAGTAGACTGGATATGAGATTATCCTTGTTGGCTTGATAAAGTGAGCATCCATTTTGAAGAAGCCCAGCTGGCAAGCAACAGGAGTAAGGTCTAGGTACTGTCAGCAGCCTCTAGGACCCAAACGTATACTCCAGTTGCTAGTCAGCAAAAAAGGTGGGACCCACATTCATAAAATCAAAAGGAAATTAGGTCTGCCAACAATTTTAATGTGCTGGGGCCAGGTGCAGTGGCTCGGCCTGTGATCCCAGCACTTTGGGAGGCCAAGGCAAGAGGATTGCCTGAGTCCGGGGGTTCAAGACCAGCCTGGGCAGCTTGGTGAGACCTTGTCTCTACAATAAATCACAAAAACTAGCCAGGCATGGTGGCGTGCATCTGTAGTTTCAGCTACTTAGAAGGCTGAGACAGAAGGATCACCTACGTCCAGCAGGTCGAGGCTGTGGTGGCCTTGAGCATGCCACTGTACTCCAGCCTGGGCGACAAGAGTGAGACTCAAAATAAATAAGTAAATAAATAAATGTGCTGGGAGTCAGATCCTTCCCAAGTTGAGTCTCTGATGAGACCACAGCCCCATTTGGAAAATGGATTGTAGCCTTGGGTGATCCTAAAGCAGAGAACCTTGCTAAGTTACACCTGATCTTCTATGGTGCAGAAACTAAGATAAAAATGTGTGTTGTTTAGGCCACCAGACTTGTGATAATTTATTATACAGCAATAAAAAAATACAATGGATGGTTTCCTCAACTTTATTTCCAAATTGTCATGAAAAGTTTTAAATTTTTATTATATATTTAATTTCTGATCATTGTTTTTGTTCTTTGAATGCCTTTTTGAATGTCACCAGTGTTCCAGTCTTAGTGAGAGAAGGGAAAATAATCTGAGAGCGTCCTTATAATAGATAACAAAAATGGCCACAATACTTTTCTCCTCCATATCCTTTGCAATATGATTTTGTAACTCCTCCTGTGAAGATAGAGTTATTTCCCCAGCCCTTGCATCTGAGCTGGTCTTATGACTTGCTTTGGTCACTGGAATGTGGGGGGAAAAAAATGATGAGGTACCAGTTAAATCCTAGGCATTAAGAAGTTTTTCAAGCTTTTACTCATAATCTTGGGACCCTGCCTCCACCTAATGAATAAGGCTGTTGGAGAATCAGAGACCGCACATATCAGAGCAGAGTCAGCCTAAACGTACCAACCAAAGCCCCAGAGATGTGCGAAAGCCCAGCCACAATCAGCAAAGTCACTTACCCAACCCAGCAGATAACTGCAGATACACAAGCCGGGCTGTCCCACAGCCAGCCTGCCAGTGACCAACATATCTGTGAGCTGAATACATGCTTGTTATTTTAAGATACGTTTTGGTGTGGTTCGTTATACAGTAATAGCAAATAATACACAGCTCTTTATACATATTTTCAACCAATCCTTTTGTTTCAACCCACCCTCACTCACCCTTCTTCAGAGATATGTTGCCTCCAGTTTCTGGGAATCCATACTGTTAACCATTTTTCTTCTTGTTGACTTCCCTTTTGTGATCCTTCAGGTCTGCCAAGCCAGCTACAGAGTTTCATCTTCCAAATTCTCATTACCAGTTTTCATTTGGTGCCATCACCTCTTCCATTCTTTTTGATGTTCTTTATTCCTTTACGGTCATTTTAGTGGGATTTCAGGAAATAGCGGACACGACTATGTACTCAAATGTATCATTATAACCGTGTGTTCAATACAATTCTCAGCTGCAAAAGCAAGTTGTACTTCTGCCTCCAAGTGTAATGCCATTTGTATAAAAAGAAACAAGATGCGCTTACTCTCCCTTTTTTGCCACTTTTTTCTTCATGATTTATTTTTGATCTAGATGTCAACAGCAACTCCCACTCTCCCTCAGAGCAATCTATCCCCCGCATCTTGCTATAGTCTTCATTACTTACCAAGGTTTTTTAACTGAGCTTCCAAAGGACTCTATAACATGTTGCTAGGGATTCTGCAAGAGACTTAAATGGAAAATGGAAATGCTGATTTTTGAATTTTGCATGCCATGCAATTCTAGCACTCAGGGTAATTGATGATGACCAAGCACCCCCGTTAGAAGTTTCTGTTGGGAGTCTTTCAACAGTGTAGAGTAGGCTCATTCCATTTAATTAGGTTGTCTCAGTTTTTTTAAATGTGAAATACAGGTGGCCATTGATACCCATTGAGCACAGAATTGCATAGCGCAAAGGTTCTTCATAATCATAGCCCCCGCTCTCCTCTTACACATACCAAGTGACCTAGCACAGAAAAGAAACTCTACTAGTACAACAGAAAGTCAGAGAGAAATGCTTATTCTGAAGAAATAATTTTTGTGCACCATGACTCAGCTTCCCCCTTGCTCACCTGCAGTTACAGTAAACATTGCATGGATCATGTAGATGAGAGATGAACTGTATTGGATGTTTTCATAGTCTTCATTCCTTTCTTATTTGTTGACTTGTTTGTTTATTATGATGTTCTGTTTTCTATTTCATTAGCCTTTGTTTTACAAACTTGACTGGCTCCGATGTGGTGATGTTTGAAGATGCATGAGAGGTGGAAGAGGGAGATTCTAGACCTAGCCATAGGGACCATTCTCATTCTGTTGGAAGTCTTTCAGCCCCATACAGCAGTAGAGAGTAGGCTCATTCCATTTGATTAGGTTGTCTCAGTTTTTTTATGTGAAATACAGGTGGCCATTGATATCTGTTGAACACAGAATTGCATAACAAGGAAGAATTATCATCTGAGTCACTTCACTTTTCTGTTGCAACAAGTGACGAAAGAAAGAGAGAGAGAAAAAAAGGTAGGTAGGCGGGTAAGGAAGGCAAATGTCAAAAACAAGGAGAGAAATTACCTTATTTCAGTTGAAAATGAAATGTGTGTGCTTATCTCAATACCAAAATGATTATATATGCAGCAAAAAACAAGCATAAGTATCACATTTTTCACAAGTATCATATTAAAGGCATACATATCATTTTTTCCTTTGCTTTCAAAAAATGGTACTTTGTACATAGGTAGGCCTAGAAAAGAAACCAACATGTGTATAATAATTTTGTAACTATATTTAAGCCTGATTACTTCAAACAGTAACAAATTATTTCTTCAAAATCTTGACTAAAATTGTCATAGACAGTATTTTATTCATGTTGTTCTGGGCTATGGTGTTAGTAGTTTTACTATTCAACATCACCAATAAATTTTCATGTTGAAAACATTAATTAAAATTAATTTACAACTTTTATTTCAATTAAATCTACAGAGCCTAACTTTAGGAAATTAAATCCCATTTTGGTTTAAGACAGTTAGTTAACAGAAATTTATTATGTTTGTCTCGTAAGCTTTAAAAATTTATGAAAGGAAAGAAATTAATTTTAAGTAGAGCAATCTAAGCTTAACTGCCTATATTTTTCAAGAAAGTTTGGCTGAAAAGTTACTTGTTTTAGATAGAAAGAAACCACTCTTGAATACACTATATAAACATTGTCCCTAAAAAAATTGTAATAAACCTTTTAGACCCTGGCAAGCTGAATAATGGCCCCTAAAGTCATCCACACCCTAATCCCTGGAATCTGTTAAAATGTTACCTTATAGGGCAAAAGAGATTTAACAGATTGATTACATTTAGGGTCTTAAATTTAAGACCTTTTTATCCTAGATTATCCAGGAGGGCCCAATGTAATCACAAGGGTCCTTCTATGAGGGAGGCAGGAGAGTTGAGGGTGAGAGAGAAAAAGGTTGACAAGGTTCAACTGCTAGCTTTGAAGATGGAGGAAGAAACCACCAGCCAAGGAATGCAAGCATCCTCTAGAAGCTGGTAAAGGCAAGGAAATGGATTCTGTCTTGCTGACTCATTTTGGTTTTCTGAGTAGTACAATAGTAAATTTGTGTTGATCTGGGTATGGTGCCTCACGCCTGTAGTCCCAACACTTTGAGAGGTTGAGGCAGGAGGATCACTTGAGACCAGGAGTTCAAGACCAGCCTGGACAACATCATCTCTACAAAAAATAAAAATAAAAAATACATTTATGTTGTTGCAAGCGATTCAGTTTGTGGCAATCTGTTATAGCAGCAATAGGAAACTAATAAATAGGTCTAATTGGATAAGGCTAAAACACATACACATGCACACACACAATCAAATAGATATTTTTTTTAAGTAGACAGGAAAAAACTAAGCTTCGTCCACCTACAACTACTCACTTGCTTTGTAGGGGTTATATGTTTGGTGGGGAGAGGCAACAAACCAAGAGAGTAAGCTAATAGATTAGCCAAAATAAATAGATCCCCAGGAAAACAGAATTCTCTTTTTTTTTTTCAGTTAGAGTCTCACCCTGTCACCCAGGCTGGAGTGCACACTCACGGCCACTGCAGCCTCAACCTGCTGGGCTCAGGTGATCCTTCCGCCTCAGCCTTCCAAGTAGCTGGAACTATAGGCACACACTAACATACCTGGCTAATTTTTGTGATTTATTGTAGAGACGAGGTCTCACCAAGTTGCCCAGGCTGGTCTGAAACCCTTGGGCTCAGGCAATCCTCTCGCCTCGACCTCCCGAAATGCTGGGATTACAGGCTGAGCCACCGGGACCAACCAGGATTTTCCGGGGTTTTTTTTTAGTTGGAGTCTCACTGTCACCCAGACTGGAGTGCAGGGCCACCGCAGCCTCAACCTGCTGGGCTTCGGCGATCCTTCCACCTCAGCCTTCCAAGTAGCTGGAACTACAGGCGCGCACTACCACGCCCGGCTAATTTTTGATTTATTGTAGAGGTGAGGTCTCGCCAAGTTGCCCAGGCAGGATTTTCTATTCTAAAGATCATTGACAATCACTCTTGGATTACCACATCTATAAATTACTAACTCTGCTAAAGTATCACGAGCTGCAGATATATGCAAAGTTTCCCTGAGACCTGAAAATTATTGCAAGAGTTCATCCAGATCAAAGATTCAGAATGACTAAACTATGTATTTATTTGCTTACCTGTTCATTGTCTACCTGCATACTCCAGACAGTATTCAGAGCATTTGCTCACTGCTGTATCTCCAGTGCCAAGAACACCATCTGACACTCTAACACAAAGCTGACCCACAAAGTGTCTTGAATAAATGAATGATGACCATGTTTTCTGAACCAAGAATCAGAAACCTATCCTGACAAAGGAATGAAATGAGGCCAGATCATGGCAGTGTCCCTGGGAACATGAGGCTGACCCTAGAGACCAACAAAAAGGAGGCCGACTACTCCTAACTCCTACAGAGGTTTGTGAACGTATTCTAACAGGAACTCTCTGGTAGCACTTTGCTGCTGGCTTTTTGGGCACTGTCTTCCAAATTTGTACATCTGTGTCATTTGCAGTTTTGAATCCATTGGCATCTTAGTCGTCGCTTAGTCCTGCTTCCCTTTACTCTGCCGTGCCAGGTTCTGTAGCGATGCCTCTCTTTCTGGAGCAAGCCCTCTGTTACCCCCTGTGAGAGTAGTTTTCCGTTCTGAAGCTGCATCCTTAGTGTTCTATGCTAGGAGTTGGTCACAGCAGCCCACAGGCCAAATTCAGCCCACTATCTTTTTATAAATGAAGTTCTGTTGGAATGCAGCCATGTTCACTTGTTTACAGACTTGTATTGTCTATGATTGCTCTCAGGCTATGATTTCAGAGTTGATAGTTATGACAGCGATCTGAAAATATGAAATATTTACTATGTGGAATATTAAAGAAAAAATTTGCCGACTTTTGCTCTATACTTGTATGGCTATTAAAAGAGAATGTTGACCCCAATTTCATTGGAAGAGACCCTTCCTGTTTGGAGTCACAATTGAAAATTGTTTCTTTGTGCTTGCAGCACAAAGACACCTGCTGTATAACAGTGTTACCATTACATAACACCATCAGTGTCTTGAGGTATTTCTTATTCACATAATGCACAATAGCATAATTATTATTGTTGTTGTTGTTGTCGTTGTTGTTGTTGTTATTATTATTATTATTATTGAGTTGGAGTCTCACTCTGTTGCCCAGACTGGCGTGCAGTGGCATGCTCCCGTTCACCGCAACCTTGACCTGCTGGGCCCCGGCGAACCTTCTGCTTCAGTCTTCTAAGTAGCTGGAACTACAGGCATGCACTACCACGCCTGGTTAACTTTTGATTTATTGTAGAGAAGAGGTCTCGCCAAGTTGCCCAGGTGAGTCTTGAACCCACGGGCTCAGGCAATCCACTTGCCTCGGCCTCCCAAAGTGTTGGGATTACAGGCTGAGCCACTGAGCCCAGCAGCATACTTATTATTAAAAAGGTGTTGTGCAAAAAGAAAATATTGTCTTACCAGAGAAAATGAACATTGCAGGATGTGCGGTTGTCCATGAATATGTAAAAAAGGAACATCAATTTTATTTTTATGATACGTAAAAACTTTGTGACTTGAAGAACCTCTGATCAAGTATTTTCAGAACTTGGGTTCAAAGTGTTCTTTCTACAATATCTATTCTTGTTCATGTCAATAGGAATTCTATATCAAAGCTGCTTTCCTATAGCAAGTATCCGTGCATATTATTTCATATTAATTGGGGCATTTTGTAATAAATTTATACCTATACACAATGACACTGAATCAGTCCTAAATCTTCTCTCTTCCCTAAGAAAACTCTCTGCATATGAACTGCTGAAAATAGATTTACTTATTTATAGATTGCCCCAAATCTGAATTTTTGAGTGGGAATTTATGAAATTAGTTACTTTACCTTAGAATTTTTAAATGTACTTTTTAGCATTTTGAAAAATCTAATGGATACTGCAGAATAAAGAACCGTTTGCTCATCAAATCCAGATTCTCAGAATGCAAGTCATCTGAGCGTATTTCTCTGCCTGGCAGAAGGTGGCACCAGAGTTATGCTTGCAAAACCAAAACTAAATGGAGAGTTAGTGTTTAATTAGCCAACCTTCAAGCAGCATGCTAGAATGGCAATCGTGATATATACAATTTGTAGACTTTGTATCAGAATCAAGGCCACATCAGTCACACTTCTCATAATCCGCCTCTAAAACCTTCAAACAAGTGTCACAAAATATTCCTTCCACAAATATTTACTAAGTTTCTGTCATTGTATAAAACACATATTCCCTCTCTCTCCCTCTACACACACACACACACACACACACACACACACACACACACACACACACGATATTCATTAAGCAATATAAATATTGAAACTCTCCTAGTGGGAGAAACAGATATTAAACAAACCATAGACAATTACCTACTTACTGATGATTGTCCTGAGTATCAACTCAGAGGCACAGGACACCATGGCAGGATAATAAAAGAGAGCCTGACCCAGTTGTGGCAACAAGGTAAGAGGTCCTTCTTGAGTCTTTCTTCCTGAAATGGCTTATTCTTCATTCCTAATGTGTCATTCTTCCTAAGCTCTATTTCTGTTTCTACTCATAAATACCACTCAATAATTAATGACATTCATTAAAGTTCTGTCCTGTATTCCATTAGCTCATCTAGCACTATGTAATTTTCCTTGGCTTTGCAATGCTGCTTTGAGCATTCAACAGAGCAGTAGTTCTCACCTGGGGCAAGACCACCTTAGTGGGCAACTTAGGAATTTGTGGAGGTGTTTTTGTGGATTTCACAATGATTTGGAGGGTGTTCCTGGCATTAATAGGTGAGGGCTAGGGATCTAGGCATCTCGCCAGGTATGCAACCATCCTGCCCTGAGAAAACTGCCTCTCCATCCCTGGTGACTTTCCAGTGTCATGCTGATCATTCACCTATGTGACAGCCTGCTTATAATTATCTCATGTTTTACATGAAGACACAAAGTCTTTTGCATGGGTTGTATGCAAACTGGATTTTACAAAAATTCAACAATACTGAAAGTATATTTAGCTTGAAACTTTATAAAATATTGTTAACCATTTTGGAAAAATTCTTTCACCTATATTTGAGTCACTGATATGACACACCTGTACTATCCTGCATTTTCTAGCTGACACATTTATGAAGAGTCTACAGATGGATATAAGCATCTGACCACTTTATGATACCTTCTAGTGTCATCAGGTCAAAGTATGTGCATGTTGAAATATATATTACTTCATTAAAAATTACTTTTCTTGAATTTCTCCTTTATATTAAAGTCAGATTTTTTTTTTTTTTTTTGAGTTGATGTCTCACTCTGTCACCCAGGTTGGAGTGCAGTGGCATGATCATGGCTCACTACAGCCTCAAGGCTCAGGTGATCCTTCTGCCTCAGCCTCCTGAGTAGCTGGGACTGCAAGCATGCACCACAACACCCCACTGATTTTTCATTTTTTTGTAGAGACAAGGTCTCTCTACGTTACCCAGGCTGGTCTCCAACTCTGGAGCTCAAACAAGATGACATCAGTTCAGATGGGGGAGAATCACTGCAGCAGAGCCTACTAGGAAGCCCAAAGGCAGCCAGACATGGATTAAATACCTGCTCTAAATATTTTCTGTGTACCCGTAGGCAGATTCTTAAACTTTTATCAATTCAGTATCTTCATCTATATAATGAAACACCAGGAGAACCAACCTCATGAAAGTATTGTTGTTTCTGTAAAGATTAACAGAAACAATGTTCAGAAAACGTGCAACACCTTACAAGCACATTGTCAAAACTCATTAAATATTTTACTATTTTTTCCAATTAAATTGGCAACTGACAACAGTTTAGAGATTATTTTCCTAGTTTGGTGAAGTATATTTGTAGGGTCTGTCTTTCAGATGTTAAATTCTTACACAAAAATTGAGAGTATGTGTGGTATGTATGCTTTTTAAAAAGAAGGGTTTTTCGTTTGTTTTTTAATTGGAGTCTCACTCTGTTGCCCAGGCTCTGGAGTGCAGTGGCATGCTCTCCGCCACCACAGCCTCCCTCTTCTGAGTTCAGGTGATCCTTCCACCTCAGCCTTCCAAGTAACTGGAACTGTAGGTGTATGCCACCACACCTGGCTAATTTTTCAATTTATTGTAGAAACGAGGTCTCACCAAGTTGCCCAGGTGGGTCACAAGACCCTGGGTTCAGGCAATCCTCTCACCTCAGTCTCCCAAAGTGCTGGGATTACAGGCTTGAGCCACCACACCTGGCCCTAAAAGGAGTTTTTAATTGTTTTTTCAGTGTTTAACCCTGAAGGATTAAAGCCAGCTGGTTTCCTCTCTCTGAATCCAGCTATATCCTGCTCCATCATCTTAATTTACATTCTTGCTGCATCGCCCTATACTCAGAGAGAATAAGAACATGTGTTTAGTGACCCAAACTGATAAATAAGAGTGAAGACCTTGTATTGGATGAATAAATAGTCTTGGCCCTATTTCCTCTATAATGTCCAAACCACATTTATCAGAACCGGGTAGGTTACTATTCAATGAAAATCATTTCCTGAATCAGGTGGAGAAAAAGATTGATATTATCCCTGAATAAACTACCAAGCTTTTTTTTTATTATTCTGAATAATTCATTTATTCAACAAATAATGTGTTTGGCTCTTACTTTGAACAAAGAAATGTGTTGGGAGATGGAGTGAATAATGAACTATAGAACTATTATTTAGTGTTCACAGATTTATTCTTTCAACAAATATGCCTTGTTATGATAGGCTCTGGGCCAGGTGCTTGGGATACAAAGATGAATAAGATATGGTCAGTGCCTCAAGAATCCAAATCCATATGAAATAAACCAGCTGAATTTGAGATGCAAACAATCTTATTTTACCTCAGGGAAAGTTTGTAAGACAAGATATAAACTAATTTTGAGTACTCATCATGTCCATAGTACTATGGTATACTACATCATCACGTATATTCACATTCTTTTTCATTAAATCTTTATGCCCACCCTACAAGGCAGGTATTATATTCATTTTGCTTTTGTTGTTCATGAGGAAAATGACATGTAATTTTTCCAAACTGGTAATAGCAACAGCTAGTTTTTATTGACACGAATACTATGTATTACGTTTTATTTCATTTTCATGAAAAGCCTAGATGGTAGGTACTAATAGTATTCATAGTGTATAGAGTGGAAACAGAGGATGAGAGAGGCTAAGTAAATGTAATTTCACGCATCTAGCCACAGAGCCAGCATGGAGCCCTGCCATCTGTTCTGAAAGCTGGGACTCCCGGTCACTACATGGCAGCTCTCTAAAGTCCTGGCAGGCTGAGTAGGACAGCCAGGACAAGAACTCCAGCCTGACTTCAGATTTGATGGTCTTCCTTCTAGACGCTTTTTCCTTTAGCTCCAGTCCATGTTTGGTGACCATGGACAAGCTACAGACTTTTTTTTAACCCTTAATGAGATGAGATTAGAAAAAAAAGCATGGGTAGAGTAGATTGAGGTAGGCCAGTGCTCCTGCATCCAGAAAGCTAGATAAAATACAAAACTCACATTTTTTTTAAGCACCTAGGATTTTCAGAAGTAAGAGGAATTCAAGGACTGAAATTCCAGAGAGGGGAGAGTCTCTCAGAGGTGAGCTAAAAGTCTGAGCCTCTTTTGCTTTGGGCAATTCTGGATGGGGTTGGAGACAGAGATGTGGAGTTTGGCTCTGCTGTGGGGCAGAGATAATGGCAAACTACTGGTAGGTGCTCCAGGGTTGGAATGACAAAACCGGAACTTTGGCGGGCCCAAATACTCCGCCAGTTTGCCATCTAAGACCTCACTAATTCTGAAGCTGCGTGAGGCAACCACTTAAAAATCTAAGCTTGCAATCTCTGATAAGCAGAGCTGACTTTCCCATTGTTTCTCTCAGAAAGAAGAAAACAAAAACTCACCAAGTTCTTTTTTTTTTTAATTTATAAGCATATTTTTTATTTTAAAATTATGGGGTACACTTAAGGGTTAGGTATACAAGTATGTATCATTCAGGCACCCTTGTTGATAAGGGGTGTCTCCCCGTCCCCAGACAGATATTGACTACCGTTAATCCCACCTCCTTCCCCCTCCCTACCCCCCCCTCCAGGGCCATTCCCCGGGAAAAGAGACATTCAGAGATAGACTGAGTCTTATCAAAATGTAACCCTGCATCAACATACCTAAATGTAGAGAAGTGAAATAAATTTCCTAACAATCTGAAGCTAAAGGTTCCATCCTGTATTTTTACAACTTTAGACTCCAAGTATGAACTATCATCTACCCCCAAAAAAGCATTTTTTCTCTTTGCTGAACCTACTATATCAAGCTATAGATCCTGAAAATAAAACATGAGCAATCAGAAGTGAACAATAAACTTTCAAAGCAACTCATTATATTCTTTTTTTTTTTTTCTGAGTTGGACTCTCACTCTGTCACCCAGGCTGGAGGGTACTGGTACGCTCCTGGCCACTGCAGCCTCAACCTGCTGGGCTCAGGAGATCCTTCAGCCTCAGCCTTCCAAGTAGCTGGAACTACAGGCACACGCCACCATGCCCAGCTAATTTTTTGATTTATTGTAGAGATGAGGTCTCACCAAGTTGCCCAGGCTGGTCTTGAACCAGTGGGTTCAGGTAATCCTCTCACCTCGACCTCCCAAAGTGCTGGAATTATAGGCATGAGCCATCGCATCCGGGCCCCATTCATTATATTCTTTTTTTTTTTTTTTTTT
>CAUYQG010203896.1:0-10923 GCA_963574415.1 Tarsius wallacei | reverse complement strand
TGGGCTCCGGCGATCCTTCTGTCTCAGCCTCCCAAGTAGCTGGAACTACAGGTGCGCGCTACCACACCCGGCTAATTTTTTTGATTTTTATTGTAGAGATGAGGTCTCGCCAAGTTGCCCAGGCGGGTCTCGAACCCGCGGGCTCAGGCAATCCACTCACCTCAGCCTCCCAAAGTGCTGGGATTACAGGCTGAGCCACCAAGCCCGGCCTCATGCCTATAATTCTAATCCCAGCACTTTGGGATGCCAAGGCTGTACAATTGCTTGGGGTCAGAGGTTCAAGACCAGCCTGGGCAACATAGCAAGACCCCCACCTCTACAAAAAAAGATTAAAAAATAAGTAAAATAAAAAGAAATATCATGCATGGAAGGGAAACCATCAACAGAAGGAAAGAAAGATCCTGGGGCATGGTCAAAAGAGAAACAGAGAGATACTTCCATCAGGAAGGAAAGTGAAGACAATGGGATGGTGGGACCTGTGGACACCATGTGCCTCCTGATAGGATGCACTGAAAAGGGCAACCATCACATCTCTCACAGGCCTTCCAAGTGGAGAGAATGCACAGCCTGAACCTTCTCACGAGGAAGTACCACACAAACCCAAATCAAAGGTCATTCTACAGAGTAAGTGATCTGTCATCTTTCAAAATGTCAGTGTCTTGAAAAACAAAGAACTGTTCCAGATGGAAAGAGAGTGAAGACACGTGGTCGTTGGAGGCCGTGTGTGATCCTGGGTTAGATCCAGGGCCGAAAAGGGTTGTTGTTGCTGTTATTGTTATGAAAAGTATCAGTGGGACTTGGTGAGATTAGAATAAGGGCTACAGATGAGTCCTGTCTCTTCATCAATTTCCTACCTGGGATCATCGTACCGTGGCTGTGTGAGAGAATGCTCTTGACTTGAGGGGACACACACTGCAGATTTGGGGAGACTTACGCTAACATGGTTTGGAATACAGAGGTGCTGCTAGGTTCATGCACTGACCTTGAGCTCCTGCATCCCCCTTGTTTTGGTAAAAGGCCTTTCTTGTTGAATTCCTTTGCATTCATATATCTGTTAGTTGAAACAGAAACACAGAACACAGAAATGGAGGATGGTGGTGGAATTACAGAGGCAGGAGAGGTAACCCTGAGTTTCTGTTCTACCCTGTGGGCCAGGGAGGAAGGAAAAACTGGTGGCCCTGCCTGTGCGGAAGGTCCCTCTGTCCTCCTCCCTCTCTGAGCTCATCTTGTCCAGTCCCCTCCTGGCCCACCAACCCGACTCTTTCTGTCCCTTGAGCAGCCAAGGTCATTCCCACCCCGGGGCTCAGTACATTCTGCCTCTCTGCCCTGAAGGCCCCTGCTCAGTCCTTACGAGGCCGGCATCCTGTCCTTCCACTCCCAGCTCAAATGAAGGCCTTTTCCACCCACCCTCTCTACAGCCACCCCCCATTCATTTTAATTCCCCACAGAACAGGTAACAGGGCTGAATTGCTCCTTGTGCATCTGTATGTCTGACATTACTGGCATGAGGTTCTACGAGAGTGAAGTGTCTCTCTCAGTGTGTCCTCCAGCACCTGGGACAGGTCTTGGCTACCAGGAACGGCAAATGACCCCTGACTCCAAGCCACTTCCCCACGGATCTCAGGCCTGGCTGCCGGCATGGCCTCAAAAAAGCTTCTTACTTTGGTCGGCTCTGGCTTCAATTCTAGGCAGACTTCCTTGTAGTTCTTGCTCTGCAGAGAGAGGAGGCAGGGGTTCAGCTTCAGGCATCAAGATGGGAGGATGAACCCCCATCCCACCCGGCCTGCCCAGCTACACTGAGCTCAGGCTCACAGGCCCCCAGCACCCTGTCTGATTCCTGATGGCTCAGATCTCGGCACGGCGTCCTCTTCTTCTGAGCATAGACCTGCTGATTAGCGGGCAGTCGCTCCCCCTGAGGGGCCTGCATGGGGAAGGCACTTCAGCTGCAAGTGATTATTGTCTCAGGGGCCTGGGCTTTGGGGGCAGATAGACTTGAGTTCTCTCTTGGCCTCCATGGCCCCATCTGTAAATTGAAGTGATGATTCCATTGATCTAACGAGGTCATTTTGAGCCTTCGATGGCAGGCCTGGCCTGGGTCATGAAACTGCACAAGATCATGGGGGAAGGACGGAGGATTGCAGCACTCCTTGTCCCCAGAGGGAGTCAGCAGAGGCTCCATTCCTTTGCACCCCAAGGCCAGAGATTAATCCCACACCCCTTCCAGAATGAGAGGCACGTTATGCTCAGAACAGAGAAAGAAAAGTTGGATTCATCGAAGCGTTTTCTGTTCCCCACCTGCTTCTCACCCTCATCCCATCAGTAGGTGCGCACAGAGGCCCCGCACTGTGTAGCCCTGTTTCTCTTTACCAGGTTTGTTGTCTTCAGTTCTGCCCTCTTGGCCGACATGATGGAGGAGGCCAGAGTGTTCTTCCACTTCCCAGCGTCCCCACAACAGACCCCAGGACCAGGCCACTGTCTTATGCAACTTACAGGCCAAGGTGAGGGCAGGATGACCACCTCTTTGTGTGCGGAACAGCTGAGGTCACAATGCCCAGGACCCACCTGCTGGTCCAGTGTCACTGCAGCTTAAGGCCTGGCATGTCTCAGCCCCTGAGACAAGGGACTCAGGCCGGGTTCCAGAGCCACCATACGTCTCTTCTGCCACAGGGAAAGTTCTGGAAAGTCCACATGGGGAGGACCATAGTGCATTGTGGCCAAAGCACAAGGTTCATGTCAGCAGAAGCAATGGCTCCTTCTGCAGCAGGACTGACTGATGGACTAGGGGAGTACCTGACACGGACGGCGAGCTTCTCCTCTGGACCACACTCCACAGCATCTGCTGTGTGCCCCTGATACAAACGGACCCCCTTGGGCCAGAAGCCCCTTGGGGTGGGACGCTCTGAAGTCTCTCTTGAGCCAGCCCAGGGTTTCCTGCACTGTTTGGGGACTTCAGTGGGATTTCTGATATCTCTGGCCTCATGCTGCCCTGAACCCTTGTCCCCCCAGTCTCTTCTGGTTCTGTCATCCATGAAGAGACTTCGGGCCAGAAGCAGTATCTGGACAATGTTAAAGGTGGGAAGCCTTTGGGGAGAATAAAAAAAGAACACTAAAGAAAAGGCCATTCTGAGGGCGGCCGTAGTGTGTGCTTAAAGTGGAGTCAGAGGAATGTGGTGTCTCATGGGACCCCAAATCCCTTGGAATCCAGGCTGGTGAGCCAGATTTCTCTTTTCCTTTCACTATTGAGCATCTACTTCCTTCTTCCCCTTCATTTCAACTATCAGGTGCCACAGAAAACGCAGGCCTGGATGTGGTGTGAACAGACGCCACAGGAGTGCAGGCACTGACATGGATTGCCCCCAGCCGGCAGCATCGGCATAGGCTCTTTCTTGGTTCACACACCCACTCGGGCCTGTCCTGCCCGGAGGCTGGAGCACCAGAACTGCCTCTGAAGTCACTTAAGGCATTTTTGTGAGTGGAGGCCTCCCCAAAACCAGAATGTACTTATAAAATATTGTGTATTTTTTTTTTTGGAGTTGGAGTCTCACTCTGTCGCCCAGACTGGAGTGCAGTGGCCGCTCCCGGCCACCGCAGCCTCGACCTGCTGGGCTCCGGCGATCCTTCCACCTCAGCCTTACGAGTAGCCGGAATTACAGGCACGCGCTACCACGCCTGGCTGATTTTTTGATTTACTGTAGAGATGAGGTCTCACCGAGTTGCCCAGGCGGGTCTCGAACCCGCGGGCTCAGACAATTCACTCACCTCAGCCTCCCAAAGCGTGGGATTACAGGCTGAGCCACTGAGCCCGGCTAAAAGTTGTGTATTCTTACATGTTTAAACTTCAGTCACCTTCCAAGTACTCTCCATTGGATGCAATACACCTATCAAGATGCCTTTCCCACTGCTCAAGACAGTTTTTTAACTTGTCGATTTTGATGCCTGTAGGTGCTTCTGCTGTTTTTGTTTCACCTCTTCCACACAGGCAAAATGTTTTTTGAGGACTTTTTTCATCTGGGGAAACAAAAAAAGGTCACTCAGGTGAGATCAGGTGAATAGGTAGGGTGGGGCCTGGGGGTCATACTGTCTTGGCCAAACAATCATCGTGGTGTAGGCAGGTGCACTCGTAAATCACCCATCATGAAATGGGCAAATATGTTGAAAGACTCTCCAAAAAAATTCACCGAAGCTGAATGCAGCCTCTCACAATGCTAGCCAGTACACCGATGCCAATGAGTTCCTAGAACACTTACCTAGCAGGGGAAACCTGTGCTACAAGGGGTCTGCTCTCCAAAAATGAATGCCAGCTTTTTGGGGGTCCTCCCTCATATACATTTCCTGGGTGGTGACACCCCAGGCCCCAAGTTGGCAACAGCTGTGGATCTTACTCCATCACAACCAAAGGAAAATATGCCTGTCACTGTTCAGCTGGAAAGGAGAGGGGGCAGGGGTGGCAAGCTCCCCCAGCCTCACGTTCCCCACTTGCAAATGAGGGGCTGGAACTTTAGGTGCCTTGAACCACTCAACTCAGTCCGCCCAGATATGATGACCACATGGTAGGAGGGCCCTTTCTCCGCAGGGTTCCCAAGACCTTTGGCAGGGTTGAAGGAGCCGCAGTGAAGACAACTGACCCTGTCTCAACATTTGTCAGCCCCCTGAAAATGGGCCCCTCTCCTTCCTTGTGCTTTGGCTTGAGAGCTACATGGACCTGCAGCTGAGTTTCCTTTGCTTAGCTGAACAGCTGTGAAACGAGCCGCCTTCTAGCCAAGCATGGCACAGGAGCTGTAGAATCTGGGCTATATATTAGGGCTATCCATTAGGCCTATATATTAGGAAAGTGGGTCTAAAAAAAAAACCATAACCTCAAAGGGAAACTTCTGTATAAAGGAAAAAATTATGTATATATATGATTTAATATATATTATAATATATTTAATACATAATATAATGATATGGTATTATCTTTTGGGCAGAAATGTAACTACAGCCCACAACATGTGCCTGCCTTCTCAGTGTTAACTGTTCCTGTTCTCAAATGCTGCCCATCCTTGCTGTTATCAGCACATTCTGGAAAGGCTGGGGAAATCTTTATGGTGAACTGACTTATCCCATGAGCCTTCCTTTCTTTTCTTCTTTAATAAGATCTTGAAACTTGCATGAGGCATGAGGTTGAAGCCGCGCGTTGCAATGTCAGCTACTGCTGTGACATAACTTTGCTCTGTGGGAGGCTGCGAGGGGCGGGATGAGAGGGAATTTTTAAATGGCTGTAGGCCTCTGAGTTTGGCCTCTTGTAATTTGTCCCACAATGAGGCCTAGACTCAGCCACCACCCTCGCGGAGTCCCCGAGAATATGAACAGGATGTCATATGTGCCTAGGGGCTTATCTGACTGCTTGCTGGTGGGCCTTTGTTCTAAAGTCCTTTGATTGGGGTGGAATGTTTTCTAAAGGTACCCAGAACCCCAATGGCTGCGGTCTCCAGTCAAACACGAACAGACGTGGTTCAGCACCTGTAACCAAGACAAGTCGCTATGATGACACCCTGGCAGCTTACATCCCGACAGGCTGCAGCATCTGGCAGCTGCCTCAGGAAAATGGGTTCCCAGCTCTAAGACAACCTCTGACATAAGTTTTTTTTTTTTTTTTTTGAGTTGGATTCTCACTCTGTTGCCCAGACTGGAGTGCAGTGGCACAATCCCTGCCACCGCAGCCTCGACCTGCTGGGCTCCGGCGATCCTTCTGCCTCAGCCTTCCAAGTAGCTGGAATTACAGGCGCACGCTACCATGCCCGGCTAATTTTTGATTTATTGTAGAGATGAGGTCTCGCCAAGATGCCCAGGTGGGTCTCAACCCGCGGGCTCAGGCAATCCACTCACTTCAGTCTCCCAAAGCACGGGATTGCAGGCTGAGCCACCAAGCCCGGCTGACATAAGTTTTTTTTAGAGATTTCATATGATTGGTTACTGTGTTGTCCTACTTGACTGAGTTATAGCCTCCTTAGAAAGTTCTGCTCTGTGCAGGGAACAATTTTTTATCATGGACACAATTGATTACTATGCAATTTCTGATCCTTTCTGTAAGCAGTGTATCAGAACTTGGCTAGAATCATTACTCAACCATATATATTTAGAGACAGAATCTTGTTCTGTTGCCCAGGCTGGATGGAGTACAGTGGTTTGATTATAGCTCACCCTAGCCTCAAACTCTAGGTCTCAAGTGATCCTTTCACCTCAGCCTTCCAAAGTGCTGGGATTACAGGCATGAGCCATTGTGCCCAGCCCTATGATATTTTTTCTTTGGAAAACTTAATGCAGTTTATATCATAAGAACTTCTGGTTCCTCTATTTCAGAAACAAACTATAACATTATGAACAGGTGGGACAAGTCAAGAGCCAGGCTGACCTGGCCCCAGTTATTTGTAAATCTCCAGCTATTTCAGTACAGTCAAAGACTGTACTTTTAGGAATCACCACACTGTTTTCCACAGAGGCTGTACTAGTTTACACTCCCACCAACAGTATAGAAGTGTTCCCTTTTCACCATATCCTCTCCAGCATTTGTTGTTTTTTAAGTTATTGATGATGGCCATCCTGACTGGAGTAAGGTGGTATCTCAGTGTGGTTTTAACTTGCATTTCTTTGATGACTAGTGAGGATGAGCATTTAAAAAATCAACCTTCCATATGACCCTGCAATCCCCGTACTGGGAATATACCTGGAGGAACTCAAGTCACTCTATGGAAAAGATACCTGCACACGCGTGTTTATTGCAGCTTTATTCACAATAGCAAAAACATGGAACCAACCGTGCTTCCCATCGAAAGAAGACTAGATAAAAAGAAATGTGGTACATATACACGAAGGAAGATTACACAGCCATAAAAAAGGTCAAAATTATGAACTTTGCAGCAACTTGGACAGAGTTAGAAGCTGTAATACTGAGTGATCTATCACAGAAACAAAGAACCGAGTATCACATGTTCTCACTCATAAGCAGACCTGGAACAATTATCATATACTATATGAAAGGGATTTGCAGTGGGAGAAACTGTCAGGGGAGGGAGGAAACTGCCGGGGAGGGGGGCACACCTCATCAACAAGGGTACCTGCATAGTAAACAATTGTATACCTAACCCTGAATTGTACCCCACATCTTTAAAATAAAAAAAATTTTTGAAAGATAAGTGGAAAGTCAGAACAACTGTATTGTGTGAAGCCTGCTGAATTTTCTCTCTTGCACATTCACCATGACAGGGACACTCCTGCCAGGGACTCCCAGGGCCCAGGGGAGTCCATTCCTGTTCCTACAACCAACCATCACAGAGCAGCTGCTGTGGGAGATAAAGCCATTGCCACCAATAATCAGAGGCGCTCCCCGCTCCTGCCAAATATGGCTCCTGGGCTTCCTCCTTAGCCAGCATCCCTTTGTCCTCTCTGGGTGGAATCCAGATGGGGCATGGCAGGTATTTCACATCAGCTTCCCTGCTGGAAGGCTCTGTATGGTCGCTATCCCAGACCCTAACAGCCCCCTCTCCACTTCTGACATCTCCAGACTCCCCTCTGTCACTGAAACAACAAAGCAGAATGGCACAACAGCCTCTGGGGACTGGCCTTGGGGGACTGTGTCCATGGAGGCACAAGGACAGGAAGCCTTCATGGTGGTCCTGGGAACAGCCCTCCTCACTCCCAGTCACGTTCCTTGGCTAGGGCCCAACCACAAGCCCATGCCCAACCACAAAGGAGGCTGGGAAATGTGGCCACGTTTCTCCCAAGAATAAGAGGAAACCGGCTTAAGGAGCAGGCAGCCAGTCTCCGCCATGCTTTCCTAATGCTTTCCACCTTATTTTACTTTAACAAACTCCTCATGAGAAAATTTGATTTAAGGTTCTTCTGTTTTTAGTGTAAAGAGGAGGGAGCTTACAAGGCCCAAAAGAGAAACCAGTAGCCAGGCATGGTAGCACACACCTGTAGTCCCAGCTACTTGGGAGGCTGAGCAGGAGGATCACTTGAGGCCAGGAGTTCGAAACCAGCCTGAGCAATATAGTGAGATCCCCATCTCATTTTTAAAAAAAATGAGAGACAGAAGGTGACTCAACTCTTTGTCACCTGAATGCCCAGTAGGCTGGAATGTTGAGGCAAAGATTATAATAATGATCCTGTTTGTCCAGGGCTTTATAGTGCAATAGTCCCAGTCTATCCTTGTCCAAGTCTATCCCTGTCCCAGTCTGCAGAAGGCTCTACAAACCTCCCTCCCCACCACAGGCCCACCCCGCCCCCCAGCAGGCAGCAGAATGTGGATCTGATCTGAAGCTTTTCTTGCTGCTCTAAGCCTTGTGAATAGCACTGGGCCTGACCCAGGTGCTCAGCATTGCCAGCCTCTCCCTGGGATTGGGCCCTGCTGCTGTCTTCTTGTCTGAGAATCCATGCCTACATCAGAACCTTTGTGTCTAATCCCATGAAGTTGCCTTAACTTGACCCCAGCCTGGAGATGCCTATTGCTGGGCCCCACCCGCTAGACATGGATGATAACTCACGTGAAACCAAAGTTTTTTGGAACCTGGAGGTCCTGGCTGCTGCTTCATCTTGAATGGGGTCAGCCTGGCTCTTGACTTTCCCCATCCTGTTTGCCTCTTGAATGTTCCACCCCTGGGAGCCTTAGCATCTCAGAGCTGAGTCCATGTAAAGACTGGCCTGGAGGTATGACTCTTCTTCTTTTGGTTGGGGCCAGGGGCCTGGGCTGAGGACTGAGCATCTCTTTCCTAGAATCATGGGTGGCAGTAAAAGCAAGGGGGCTGGTAGAGCCAAGAGTGATGCAGAAGGTGCTGGAGAAAGCTGTTTATGTGGGTCTCCAAGCAGAGGAGTGGAAGGCAGGTTCTAAGCGCCTTTGAGGAGACAGCCTGGGAGAAGGAGGGAGGGGGCAGATTCCAGTCCAGGCGGGGCTGCCTAGAGACCCTCACAGTGACCGGGCCATGAGTGGGGATCTGGGTGCATATAGAGACTGGGAATGCAGCGGTTTCCCAGGGCTGCGCCATCCTCATCACACTGTGGAGCTCTGTGCGGGGATGTGGTGGCTGTCTTTTGCTGGCAAATAGCATTGGCAGGCCACTCATCGACAGGCCATCTGGGCTCCTGGACTTGAATTCAGTGGTTTCCATGTTCCTTTTCATTTAACGCCAAAGTATCTGGCTGCTCTAATTTAGTTTCGGCTTAACAAAGCTAGATATACATCTGGATCCACTTTCATCTGCTGGACATAGATGTGTGTGTGTGTGTGTGTGTGTGTGTGTTTAGCTCCGAATCTCGTCTGGGAGAAACCCTCCGGGAGGGCTCCTCTTGGCTGGTGTGAACAGGGCAGGGCCATCAGGTCTTGATGCGGTGGAATCTGAATCAGCCACTTCCGGGTGTGGCTCTGAACGTTGTCACCGGAAGCTTGCTCTGCTGCTCAAACTGGAGTACAGTGGCATACTCATGGCTCACCATGGCCTCAACCTCCTGAACTAAGGGAATCCTCCCACCTCAGTCTCCCAATTAGCTGGGACTACAGGCACGCACCACCATGCCTGGCTAGTTTTTTTAATTTTTTGTAGAGACAAGGTCTCACTGTGCTGCCCAGGCTGGTATCAAACTCCTGGGTTCAAGCAATTCTCCCGTCTCGGCCTCCTAAAGGGCTGGGATTACAGGCTGAGTCACTGTGCCCAGTATTTTTCCAATAATTAAACCAGTTTCACATAGATTATCTTTGCAACTAAGAACCTAACCAAGGGAGTTGGCCACACGTTCCTGGCAACTGTAGGTCTTTGGGAACTCCCACATGAGTAGCAGTAACACCTGGATGGTGACGCATGAAGCCATTTCCTGTGGAGATGTCAAAGATGTCTGTTTGGTGACATCTGATGGATTCTCAGGGTTGGTCATTTTAACTAGTGGCCATGAAAAAAAGGAGGTCTGACGTCTTTCTATGTAAGTTCCTCATTTCTTTTACAAGTGCTTTTGCTTGACTGGTTTTCTGTAGCCAAATATCAGACAGGTGCTCTACTGTATCAAGATACCTAGGATGCACAGGCATAGTGGCTCACGCCTGGAATCCCAGCATTGGATGGCTTGAGGCCAGGAGTTCAAGATGAGCCTGGACAAAATAGTGAGACCCCTGTCTCTGCCAGAAGAAGAGGAAGAGGAAGAGGGGGAGGAGCAAGAGGAAGATGGAAAGAAAAGAAGGAAAAAAAGACAAGACACCTACCAAGGACCTCATCTCCTTACCGTGTGTGTTCACCCAGCGTGGACGTCCACAGCAGCCCTGCCTCCCTGTTCTCATGAGAGGAGCCAACAGGAGACTGAACGCCAGTCCCACCCTGCCTTCTTCCTTCATCTTCCAGCTTCTGCCACCATGTGTCTCTGAGGTGTTCCTGGGTCACGTGACAGACCAATACTTTGAGAAGAACCCTCTGGGGCCCTGGCTCCTACTTGAAGCTGAGGAAGAGGCGAAAGTGACTTCGCTCCTCTGGGTGGCAACATTCGTGTGAAAATTGCCCCCTAGGGAAAGACAGGTTGGGTTGAATCAGACACTGGTGCAAGCCACACCCATTTCCTGGATCTCCTAAACACAATTGGTAATTTTTATCTAATTATTGGTTACACCCCCGTGATACCTGCCTAGCGCCCCCCCCCCCACACACACTAAAAATCATGATGATCACAGACCCATCCAGAGAACCATGGTTCCCAAGACTGCCTGGGTCTCAGTCCTAAGTTCACTGACCAGCTCTGGACCAGGCTGTTTCTCAGCAAGGAGTTCTAGTTCAACTGCTATCAATGGGGTTCACAGAGGCATCACGGACCATTTTAGCAGTTTGGCGAAAGCAGTGCTGGAGGTAAGCCGGGAGCTAGAACCCAGAGGAGGGGCGCAGCCCAGTTCTTGGGATTGGGTCTCTGCCA
>CAUYQG010203894.1:0-10939 GCA_963574415.1 Tarsius wallacei | reverse complement strand
CTGAGGCGGAAGGATCGCCGGAGCCCAGCAGGTTGAGGCTGCGGTGGCCGGGAGCGGCCACTGTACTCCAGTCTGGGCGACAGAGTGAGACTCCAACTCAAAAAAAACAAAACAAAACAAAACAAAAACATATATACACAACAACCTCTCATTATTGTGACCTATTCCTGAGAAGGGTGGGAAAGACATTTGGGTTAGTGAGTGTGAGTGGGGAGCCCTCCCAAAATGTCCCCCAGAAATTGGGCAATGTTCAGTCTGCTTACTTCTAAGGATAATCTTATTGTGGTGGTTAACTTTATGTGTCAACTTGACTGGGTCATGGGGTGCCCAGACATTTGGTCCAACACTATTCTGGGTGTGTCTCTGTTTTTGGATGAGGATATTTTGGGGTGAGATTAACACTCAAATCCATAGGCTGACTAAAGCAGATTGCCCTCTCTAATGTGGGTAACCCTCATCCAATCAACTGAAGACCTGAATAGAACAAAAAGACTAAGAGAGGGAATTTCACCTGCCTGACTGCTTGAGCTGGTACATTGGTCTTCTCCTGCCCCACCCTCTGGAACTGCCCCATCGACTTTTCTGGGTCTACAGCCTGCCCACTGCATATCATGGTACTTCTAGTCTCCATAACTGCATAAACAAATTCCTTATAATAAATCCCTTTATATCTATCTACATTCATCTGTATCTATATCTATATCTATCTCCTATTGGTCCTTTTCTCTAGAACCCTGACTAATAGACCTACTTTAGGGCTATCTTGGTTCAACAATGCCTTAAGATACAGCAAAGAATAGGTTTGTGACCCGCTTAAAGTCAAGAAAATGTCTCAGCATGCATATTCTATGGAGGATGACCATAAGGGATGTTGGCTTGGCCTGGCACCAACCACAAATGTAACCATAAAGAAAGCTGGACCAAAACCAATGGGTCCCATGACTTTCAAGTCACTGCTATGCCTTGGAAGTTGGAAGGCTCCTGGTACCCATATATCTATCCCCCAAAGTTCTGTCATTTATCTAGTACTCTTCACGTTTGGAGTCTAACCCTCAGGAACAAATCTAGGATCAAGGATAGATTTTGAATTTTGAGGCTTCCTGCTTGGGGGAGACCACAGGAATGTTCAAAGGGTCAAGTACCTCAACTAAGTGCTTAGAAGAAAAAGCAACAAGCCATAAGGTGAAGAAGGAACGTGGTTGAGAGCTAACCTCTTCAATAGATCAGGGCTCCAAATGGAAAGTCAGAGATGGAGAGAACACAGTATCCCCAAATTCTGCACTCCTGCTTCTGATTTTTTGGGCCCAGTTTCTCATGTTTCCATTGGGCCCAGCTACCTATGCCTTGTTGGATACCTCAGGGGCATTAGACATTAATTCTCAATTCTACTTTATCTATTTTTATTTATTTTATGTAATCTTTATTTATTTTCTATCCCCATGATTTTGTCTAATTCTTGCCTTTAGATGCATCAACACGATTTTATATCAGTTGGACAAATCCTATTCCCAGACAATTTTTGTCCATAATTCTCAGTCATTTATTTTAAGGATAAAAGCATTTTTTCCACCCTCACTGCTGTTCATTTCTGAGGTTAAAAAGGCAACTGTAAACTTTGTCTGATAAATTTTTCATTCATTCTCCTCCTCTCCTTCAATATGCCAATCAAGCTGTCAGCTTGCTTTCTCTGCAGATTCATAACACTTCACCTTCAGTGTCATTAACTGATTTTCCTTTTGTTTCACATGAAGAAAACTCATCTCAACACTTAAAACCCTGGGAGATACAATTTAGAACTTCTTCAGCTGTCTTTTGGATTTTTTAGCTCCTACTGCTTATTCTTTATTTTCTGCCTTTCAGAAAGAAACATTTCCTTTTTCTTTTAGCCACCTTTCATTGACCTCATCTCCAAATAAGGTTTGTACTGATATTGTAGCTTTTATGTGTGTCAATTTTTACAGATTTCAAAATCCAGTTAAACTTTACTCATTTGGATTCTATTTGGATTTTGTGAAAATTAGGATAAAACCTGGTCACTTAGATACACCCCTCCCCCTGAATTGCCCTAAAATATTTTATATGTAATTGAGGATGTCATCTGTATCTTAGAGTACTATTGAACCCAGGTTGTCCTAAAGTAGGATTGTCCTTAAAAGTAAGCAGAGTGAATACAAATCACTCTGAGAGCATTCACAAATGTAGGAGACTTTCGCTAGTGTTACTTGATGAGTTCAGCTGAAGTTAGGGTAAGCTTATTGCTGAAAAAACTATATTTCTAAAACTTAAAACTTCAGATTGTGGTTAAGCATGCAGTTTTATAATCAGACTGTCTTGGTTGGAATCCTGGCTCCACCATTAACTTACTATGTGATCTTGAGGCAGTTACCTACTTCTCAGGGTGTCCATTTCTTATCTGTAAGATTTGAGAAAATATAGTGAATACCTCTTTTTATTTAATATTTAATTTTTTAAAAAATTTATTTTAAAGATCTGGGGTACAATTCAGGGTTAGGTATACAAATGTTCATTTTGCAGGTACCCTTGTTGATGAGGTGTAACCCCTCCCTCCCCCAGCAGATTTCCACTACTGTCAACCCCCCGCCCGCACCCCCAGGCAGTTTCCCACTACTGCCAATCTCTTTCTCATAGTATTATGACAACTGTTCAAGGTCTGCCCATGAGCAAGAACATGCGATACTCAGCTCCTCGTTTCTGTGATAGACCACTCAGCAACATAGACTCCAAGTCCATCCAAGTTGCTGCGAAGTTCACAATTTTGTCCCTCCTTATGGCTGCACAACATTCCATCATGTATATGCACCACATTTTTTTTATCCAGTCCTCTTTCGATGGACAGGTGAATACCTTTTAAAGTTTTATTGAAGATTAATCCAGATGAGGCATGTCAAATACTTAGCACATTGCCAGGAAGATGGCTCTCACTCATAGGCGGTTGACCAAGTTTGTGTTCTCCCAGAAGCACATCATGGACAAAGGTTTGAGTGCAAGTGGTTTATCTGGGAAACATTCCCAGGAAACACTAACAAAGGAGCATGGAGGTGAGACAGGGAAGGGAAGGCAGCCAATAAATGGTACAGTGTCAAGTAGGTTATCACTGTGGGCAATTCAGTCCCACTGGGGACCTTCGGGAAACACATAGCAGAGCTATGCCCACATGTCCTGCCAAGCAACACGGAAGTTGGGTGTTTATAATCAATTCCTAATGACTTTGCAGGAGTACTGTTTGGGATGATGGAGATATTGACTCTACCTTTGTGGACCTTCCTTTTTTTTTTCAGTTGGAGTCTCATTCTGTCACCCAGGCTGGAGTGCAGTGGCATGATCACGGCTCACCACAGCCTTGATCTCCTGGGCTCAGGTGATCCTTCCACCTTAGCCTCCTGAGTAGCTGAGACTGCAGGCACGTGCCACTGTGTCCAGCTAATTAAAAAAATTATTTTAAAATTTTTTTGTAGAGACAGGGTTGCCTAAGTTAGTCTTGAACTCTTGGGCTCAAGTGATCCTCCCACCTCAGCCTCTCAGAGTGCTGGGATTACAATTGTGAGACACAGTGCCCAGCCAAGACCTTACATTTTAATGGGAGTAGGGTAGAACATCTTTAAGTTCTAACTGTGGGGCTAGACATTTGGGCAGAGAATCAGGGCAGCAGGGCTAGACACTTGGGCAGAGAATCAGAGCTACTCAGAACAGTCAAGTTTGTAGCCAGTTTGTCAACAGTATATGTCAGATTCATTGGGCAAGACAGAGCCAGAATAGGGAAAGACAAGGTGAGAGACAGAGCGTGGGCCAAGGCAGGTAGATCAGGGCAGGTCCCTGAACTGAGCAAAACTCTGGGTAACCCCCTAAATGACATGCAGAACATGCGAAGCTAGCTTAAGAACTTGTATTTTGGAAAATGACATAATTCTGTGATATATATCTGGAAAAAGAATCGGGAAAATAATTATTTTCTATGTCAGTGTCATAAATCTTCAAAACTTGGGGAAACATGCCTGGCCTTTGGGAAACCCAACCTGCATTGCATTTGAAGTTCAGTTCAAATGTCACTCCATCAAGAAAGCTTTCTTCCCCAAATACCCCTACTTCTTTCCACATTGTCATTCCACCCACCCTGTGAATTTCCTTTGTGGCACTTATTTTGATATCTTGATTATAGTGACATGATCATTTGTGTCATTAACCATTTGATGGCCACCCTCCTGAGAAGTCTGTTACCTTCACCACCTTATCCAAGTACTTTGCATAGTTCAGGCCAGAGTTAGTATTTAGTAATAATTTGTTGAATGAAAGAGCAAGTATTGCTGTGTGGGGCTCATAAAACATTATATAGGCTAGTAAATAGTAGCCAAAGAAATACAAAAACTGCCGTACCTGGATGATTTTTTCCACTGACTCTTTCAGCAGTGTTTTGCTGCATCTCGCTCTGTACTTGGACTAGCCCCAGCCCCCTCTGTTGCTGGGCAGTGCAAAGTGCCCTTCTCAGCAACATCGTTAGTGGCCAGCTGCTCAGGAAGTCTACTTGATTGGCGAATGTAATGCTGTGAAGCTCTTGCAATTAATGATTCAAATTCGAGGCAATGGCTGAAGCTTGTCTTCTCAGGGGTCTCCTGCAGGTCACAGTTACTGCCAGATCTTGCCTCAAGTGAGCCCTCATACTTCCACTACAATCCTTTCAGAAGCAGGCTTTGAGCGTGGTACTTTCCTCCCCCTTAAGAGTGTTCGATCCCAGGTATCAAAGGGCCTTGGTCATAACCCCAGACCATGTTCCCTGTCCCGTGGGATGGAGGGACACTTATGTAAGCATTCGGAGAACATCTTGAGTTGATTGCCAAGTAATTTGTGCAAATTAAACTCTGACACTAACGCTGGGGAAACTTGTTTACTCAGAGTTGTGAGAGAGAGGCTACAGAATCTCAAGGTTTTGCTACAGGCAGTCCTTGTTTTGCACAGTTTTGATATACAATAGTCCCCATTTATTCCAGGAGGATACATCCCAGGACCTCCAGTGGATGCCTGAAACCACGGGTAGTAGCAAATCCTATGTATACTTGATTTTTTTTCTAATCTGGTAACCAAGATGGCTACTAAGTGACTTATAGGACGTAGGTGGTATGGACCCACTGCACAAGGGGATGATTCACCTCCCGGGTGGATCAGAGCAGAACGGCTTGAGATTTAATCACCCTACTCACAAAGGCATGCGATTTAAAACTTATGAATGGTTTCTTTCTGGAATTTTCTATTTAATATTTTCAGACCATGGTTGACAGCGGTTAACTGAAACCACAGAAAGCGAAACCACAGATAAGGACTACTGTAGTTGAAGTTGAATTTGTATTGAACATAAATGGAGTTATAGCAGAAATAGCTGTCTGTACAATGTTGACCCTGCCCTCATTCTCAAGAGACTCTCATGCAGCCAAAGGAAATTAGTGAAGGGGAACTTATCAGACTTAGAAACTGCTGAAAAGATGTCTCCAAGGAAGTGATGCAGGCAAAAACTTCACATTAAAGAAACTACCAGATATAGTGCCAAGGACAAAATGTTGGAGACTGATTCAAACCTAGAAAGGAGTATGACAATTTGCCAAGGGATAGAAAAGGTGTTTGCTGCATCTGGCAAGTCATATGATGAGAAGAAGAGGCAAGCACTGCTCAAACTAATTTTTTTTTTGAGTTGGAGGTCTTACTCTGTTGCCCAGGCTGGCATGCAGTGGCATGATCATGGCTCACTGCAGCCTCAACCTCCTGGGCTCAGGTGGTCCTTCTGCCTCAGCCTCCCAAGT
Organism: Tarsius wallacei; assembly: GCA_963574415.1. Lineage (NCBI taxonomy): Eukaryota > Metazoa > Chordata > Mammalia > Primates > Tarsiidae > Tarsius > Tarsius wallacei. Next base: position 5,132 of record CAUYQG010203894.1, on the reverse strand, counting down.
ATCTGACTACAGGAATGGACTACCATGCCCAGCTAATTTTTTGATTTTTTTTTTTAAGAGTCTAGGGCTTTCTATGTCGCCCAGGCTGGTCTTGAAATCCTGGTCTCAAGCAGGCCTCTTGCCTCAGCCTCCCAAAGCGCTGGGATTATAGGCAAGAGCCACTGCACTCAGACTATTTTTTTTTTTTGTGAGTTGGAGTCTCACTCTATTGCCCAGGCTGGAGTGCAGTGGCATGATCACAGCTCACCACAGCCTCAACCTCCTGGGCTTACACCATCCTTTCACCTCAGACTCCCAAGGAGCTGGGACTACGGGTGCATGCCACCATGCCCAGCAAATTTTTTTTTATTTTTTTGGATTTTTTGCTTTATTTGAGTGGAAGTCTCATTGTCACCCAGGCTGGAATGCAGTGGCACACTCACAGCCACTGCAGCCTCGATCTGCTGGGCTCAGGTCATCCTTTCATCTCAGTCTTCCAAGTAACTGGAACTACAGGCATGCCACCATGCCCGACTAATTTTTTGATTTATTGTAGAGACAAGGTCTTGCCAAGTTGTCCAGGCTGGTCTCGAGCCCCTGGCCTCAGGCAATCCTCTCGCCTTCACCTCCCAAAGTGCTGGGATTACAGGTGTGAGCCACTGTACCTGGCCTCAAACTACCTTTGATAAATTTTTTACAAAGAAATGAAACACTCTAATTCTGAGTGTCTAGTGTTTTATATTACAGTATACTAAATAAACATTACTTTTACTATTTTCATTATCCTATACATTTATAGGTGACAGAAAGAGAAATTTTAATGCTTTTGACAACAATTTGTAAAGTTCACTAAACAATTACAGTTTTTCCTAGTGGTTGTTAAGTTTGCAAAACAAGGACTACCTGTAATTTGTTGCAGTGGAATACATCTAGATGTTTGGACAAGCCCAGTGGTATTATGATAGTATTAGCAAACTAAAAATTGTTTGAAGTCAAGTATTCATATTCTGATAGCAGGACAGAATATTTAAATTTGGGGCTCTCCTGGAAAAATAAAATTATTCAAAAATGATCTCAGTTTTTATTGCTACAAAATTTGACTTTCCAAAACTGCTGCTTTTCTATTCAGTTTGTTCTAAATATTAGTAAAGAAGCTTTCATTCTATCCTTTGATCCACTGAAATATAAGAGAGACTTGAACATGTTTCATTATCTTCATATACCTCAAACCCTCCAATCATGTGATTAAACATACTCTTGGAATGTTACAAGGATTGACAGTAAAATATTTTTAGATAATTCTGGATCGCATGTGATGCTGGTAAACTGTGATTACTAAAATACATTTTATGGGGATGCTTACAGATCTGACCATTAGAAGCATTCTCCTCATTGAAACAGTTTCTTCCACCCTGCAATAATAGTTTCTTTCTCTTTTTTTTTTTGTTTTGAGTTGGAGTCTCACTCTGTCGCCCAGGCTGGAGGGCAGTGGCACACTCACAGCCACCGTATCCTCGACCTGCTGGGCTCAGGCAATACTTCCATCTCAGCCTTCCAAGTGGCTGGAACTATAGGCGCACACCACCACGCCTGGTTAATTTTGATTTATTGTAGAGATGAGATCTCACCAGGTTGCCCAGACTAGTCTTGAACCCGTGGGCTCAGGCAATCCTCTCACCTCAGCCTCCCAAAGTGTTGGGATTGTAGGCGTGAGCCTCCAATCAATAATAGTTTCTAATACCATCTCTCTTTTCCAAGTCTTAAAAATATATATATTATGTATACTTATTACCTAATGATCCTTAAGTGTACATATACATTGAAAGCTGAAATCCCTAGCTCTAATCTGAATTGACCAATGCCTGCCAAACAAAGGAAACTCTCACTAATATGACATGAATCTAATCTACAAAGTTACTGGAATTTCTTTTTCTCCCCAATCCAACATTTTCAGCAAAGCCCACAGGAATATCTGTGATCTTCTCACAGCTGTAGCTGAGGCTTTTTCCTTTTGTCTCAATCTGAAACCCAAGGAAGCTGGAACCCAAGGAAGCGGGGCCAAAGGACACCCTGTCCCCAAATGTGAGCTTGCCTCAGGAAACACTTTGGGTTCCTATTTTGTGTATAGGCATTGCTCAGTGAGTATCTGTAGATTTGTCCAGAGTGTGTTATTTGATACTTTTATGGGGACAGAGCTGTAGGCCACTGATGAAAGTGGAGACAAAGAAGTCCATAGCAGTGGCCCTTAGCTCCTGGCCATGATGAGAACAAACAAGTTAGAGTGTTAAATGGGTTTATAGATTGCTAAAAGTAACCACAACTTTACTTCTCCTGGGATATTGTAGACTAATAATTATTAAAAAGCCAGTGAACCCAACCAGATGGTTGCTTGTGAACAAGTGATGTGGAGGGCACAGCAGGAGCTGGGGAATAGGGGGAGCGATGGTTTCAGAAATGGACAAGTTGGTGTGCCCCATGGAGCATTCCATACAGTATCCACCCTTTTATCCCCTCCCAAATATTTTGTACACTTGTTATTATAAATTTGTAAATAGAGGAAAGTGCACTAGATAAAATGCACCCCAATAATATAACTACTGCTCCAATAGTACTCATTGCTTTCAGTTTGGCTTATATGCTTCCATACTTTTTTATTTTTAATATTTATTCATTTAGAAAATTGTGGCAACATACAGATAATATAAAACTTACCATCTTAATCATTTTAAAATTTCCCTCCCAGATACATCAGACAAATAATAAATCTCTTGATGATTCAATCTGCTGAACTATGCAACCATCATAATACCCTCTTAACCCTTTTTAAGTGTACAGTTCAGTAGTGTTTAGTATGTTCACATTGTGCAACAAATCTTCAGAACTCTTTTCATCTAATCAGCCAGCAAACATAGGAAAAATGCTCAGTCTCTTTAATTATTAGAGGAATGCAAATCAAAACTACAATGAGATACCACTTAACAATGGTAAGGATGGCTATCATTAAAAAGTCAAAAAACAGCAGGCATTGGCGAGGCTGTGGGGAAAAGGGAACACTTCTACACTGCTGGTAAGAATGTAAGCTAGTTTATCCTTAATGGAAAGCAGTGTGCATTTTCTCAAAGAACTAAAAATTGAGCTTCCATAAATTACTCTACCAAAAAGACGTTTGCACACTCATGTTTATTGCAGTACTATTCACAATAGCAAAAACATGGAACCAACCCAGAAGCACATCAAAAGTGGATTGGATAAAGAAAATGTGGCACATATACATGATGGAATATTATGCAGCCATAAAGAAGAACAAAATTGGTCAGATGCGGTGGCTCACGCCTATAATCCAAGTACTTTGGGAGGCAGAGGCGAGAGGATTGCCTGAGCACAGGAGTTCGAGACCAGCCTGAAAAACTTGGCGAGATTTCGAACCTACAATAAATGAAAAAAGTAGCCAGATATGGTGGCACGTGCCTGTAGTTGCAGCTACTTGGAAGGCTGAGACAGAAGGATCACCTGAGCCCAGCAGGTCGAAATTGTGATGGCTGTGATCATACCACTGTACTCCAGCCTGGGTGACAGAGTGAGACTCCAACTCAAAAAAGAAACAAAAACAAAAACAAAACAAAATCATGTGCTTTGCAGCAACATGGATGTAGCTGGAGACCAAAGTGAACTATCTCAGAAACAAAAAACTGAATACCGCATGTTTTCACTCATAAGCAGGCCCTGATCACTGGACACATGAGACAAGGTGGGATCAGCAGATGCTGAAGATGCTGAACACTGCTAGGGGATTCAGGGAGGGAGGAGGGGTGAGGGGCACACAACCACACACTGGGTACCAGGTACACTACCATGGGGAGAGAGAGGGATCCCTAGAAACCCAAACCTCACTTAAGCACAGTTTACTTATATAGTAAATCCTCCACGACTCTAAAATAAAATTTTAAAAAATACCACAAAAGGAGAACTCTTTTTCAAAACTGAAACTCAATAAACATTAAACAATAAACTCTCATTCCCTCCTCCCTCCAGCCCTCAACAATCACCTTCCCAATTATTTTTTTCTCAGCTGTAAAATAGAGGAAAAATTCCAAAAGTATTGTTATTGGAATTAAATAAATGTCATGAACTGAATGTTTGTGTCCCATCCCCCCGCAAATTCATACATTGACATTCTAACCACTCCATGTGATGGTATTAGGAGATGAGGCCTTTGGGAGGTGATTAGGTCCTGAAGGTGGAGGAATGGGATTAGTGCCCTTATAAAAGAAGCCCCAGAGAACTTTCTAGCTCTCTTTCAGCCAGGTGAAGATACAAGGAGAAGTTGATAGTCTGCAACTGGAAAAGGACCTTCCTCAGAATCTAATCATGTTGACATCTGACTGCAGATGTCCAGCCTCTAGCACTGTGAAGAGTACATTTCTGTTGTTTATAAAAGACCCAGTCCATGGTACTTTGTTATAGCACTCCAAACTGGCTAAGACAATAGACAACGGCATATGCAAATTGTTTGAGACAGTCATATACAATTGCATGCTTAGCAAATATTAGATATTGTTATTTATGATTCTGTCTTAATGGGTTTTTTTAAAACACTGTGAGTTAACATGGGTGAAATTGGGTGTACAAACACAAATGCAGTCTATAATTAGAGAAAGATGAGTAAAAAGCAAGAAGCCATATCTCAGGAGGATGAACACTCATCATGGAGATAGGGATTTGGGATGCAGGTCCTGGTCTACCTTGGCCATATTAGTGGCTGTATACGAGCTTTAATTTCCTTTTGGCACCAGTGGGTAAATGGCTTACAAGACCTGGGCTATTTTTGATTTTTTTCTAATGCAGAGGTGACATGTGGCAGTGATTTTTTGTTTCGTTTTGGTTTTTTTGCTTAATGTAAAGCATGTTATTGAAAAAGTGAATTAGCTGTCAACATTTATGAATTGAGATTTTCATATGAAAATCCATATTTCAGTCTTCATTCACTTGGAAGATCTGCTAAAAAGTGGTTCTTTTTTTTTTTTTTTTTGAGTTGGAGTCTCACTCTGTCGCCCAGACTGGAGTGCAGTGGCCGCTCCCGGCCACCGCAACCTCGACCTGCTGGGCTCCGGCGATCCTTCCGCCTCAGCCTTCCAAGGAGCCGGAATTACAGG
>CAUYQG010203890.1:0-14325 GCA_963574415.1 Tarsius wallacei | reverse complement strand
ATCATCATTTCAGAATACTGAGTTTTCTCCATTCAGAGTTCTCCATTTCAATATTAAAGCAGTTGTATTATATTTATATTCAAAGCATAAAGATAAGAAAATAAGCCGGGCTCGGTGGCTCAGCCTGTAATCCCGCGCCTTGGGAGGCTGAGGTGAGTGGATTGCCTGAGTCCGTGGGTTCGAGACCTGCCTGGGCAACTTGGCAAAACCTCATCTCTACAATAAATAAAAAATCAGCCGGGCGTGGTAGCGCGTGCCTGTAATTCTGGCTACTCGAAAGGCTGAGGTGGAAGGATTGCCCGAGCCCCAGCAGGTCGAGGCTGCGGTGGCCGGGAGCGGCCACTGCACTCCAGTCTGGGCGACAGAGTGAGACTCCAACTCAAAAAAAAAAAAAAAAAGAAATATATTCATTAAAAATAGGCATGTAGGTAAGTTTATTCTCTTCTGTGTCTTCAAATTCCTAGTAGTACTTGTCCATGAAATTACTCTGTAACAACTGGAACTCATCATCCATGGTAATATCCTCTAAATATCCAACCACAGCATCAAATTCTGCATCAGAAGCGGAGGAGAAGGACAGTGCCAAGATCTTTCTCTAAGGCGTCCATCATCACCGCCACAGCCCCACCGAGTGGGCAAGCAGGCCAGGTGGGTGCCTACCTGGCCCCCGGCCCCCACCCAGCTGCCTCTCCGCTCTGCACAGCCCCGACCCACATCTAGGGCACAGCGGTCGGTTGGCCGGCTGGGGAGAGGCCTCGCCACCCAGGCCGTGTCCTGCTTACTGCCTGGCTGGCTCAGCACCTGCTCACGAGGCCGGGCCTCAGGCTCCTAACACTGAATCAGGCCAGTCTGCAAGCGCCGCCACCACCACCCACTCTGGGCCATGGTATCTTATCCAGTCTGCCATTCTGTGTCTTTTCAGTGATGCATTTAGTTCATTTACATTCAGGCTGATTATTGAAATATGATTGTTTATCCCTGTCTTGAGGTTCTTATAAAGTTTTTCCCTTGTTTGCTTGTTTTCTTTTGGCTTTGGGGTTAATACATGTGTGTGTTTTCAAGTTTCTTGTTGCGCTGTATTTTCTGCTGATTCTGTGCTCTGCTGTTCTCTTGGGAAGTGTGTGGTCAATCTTTTTCTTCTTTCCTCTGTGCTTAATACCTTTTTAAGTGTCTCCTGTAGAGCTGGTCTGGAAGTTGCAAAATCTCTTAGGGATTAGATGTCTGGGAAGGATTTTAATTCTCCATCACTGATGAACCTGAGTTTGGTTGGATGGGAAATTCTTGGTTGAAATTGTTTATCTTTGAGGACTTTGAATATAGGGGTACCAGCGCCTTCTTGCTTGTAGTGTTTCTGCTGATAGGTCTGCTGCTATTCTGATTGGTTTTCCCCAGTAGGTAATCTGACCTTTCTCTTTTGCTGCCTTTAGAATTTTTTATTTTGTGCCTACTTTGTGTAGGTGAATTAGTATGTGTCTAGGGGTTGGTCTTCTCATTTGATGTCTTGTGGGGGTCCTCTGTATCTCTTGTGCTTGGCTGGTCACATCTCTGGTTAGATGGGGAAAGTATTCTTGGATTACTTCCTGGAATACTTGCTCCAAGTTGTTCTCCATTTCCCTTTCTTCTTCTGAGATACCCGATCAGGCGTATTTCTGTCTCTTGATATAATCACACATCTCTTTTAGGTTTTGTTCTTTCTTTCTGAGGCTTCTTTCTATGTTTTTTTACAGATCGGGTTAATTCCATGTTTTTGTCTTCAGGTTCTGAGATTCTTTCTTCAGCTAGAAATCTTGTTTTTAAAAGTGTGATTGTACTGAGTGATATAATTATTTTTATAGTAAGTGGGAGAGGCATCCTAGTGGGTTAAAAGAATACTAACATTTTATGAGAAAAAAAGCAAATGCAATGTCTGTTATTCTGGAATTGAAAGTTGAAGCACTGAAGTGCTGTCATAGTTTCGGCATTTAGCAGTCTTTATGACTATACTGAAAACCGATGACCAAATAGTCTTACCATGCACCAAACATTGCAGCAATCTCTAAGGATGGATGTCAGTATAACTGAAGGAAACACATGTAAAAAGATAAAATGTGGTTGTGCCAGGGACATGCAGTGTGGTCAGATGCTAATATGCTCAGTGATATAGGGAGGTTCCCAAAGAAGAGAGAATGCCTGATTAGAAATTTCTGAAACATTTACTTTTAAAATTTCTTACATTTGAAAGGCATCACTAACTCCAATCACTTAATGTTGTTCCAATGTGATTTTTATTTTTTTAAATTGTGAGATGATTATTTCCTTTTTTCCTCAGTGGTTTTCATCCTTATTTAAAAAAAATATTATAATATCAGTGAGTGAGACTTTTCTTCCAGAAGGATCTCATCCAGCCTTGCCTAATCAGCTCTCTTCCCTCTGTTTTCTATTCCAGTGAACTATGTCACCATCAATGACCTGGTCTAAGCTGGACACTTCACAATGAAACTACAGTTAATCCTCTATTCAGAGGTCTTGACGTTGTGTTTATTATCTTTAAAAAACTTGTTCAATACTTTCTTTGCTTTTTAACTCCAGTGGCCACTGCTCTGGTTTAGACTTTCATCTTTCAGCTGTATTATCATAGCCCATTGAACTAGTCACCCTATTTTCATTGCTGCCAAAATTATCAGTCTAAATTTTAGTTGGGATCAAAGTATTCCACAATCCAAGTCTTTTGCATAGATTGCACAGTCCTCCAAAACCTGGCCAATCTCCAGCCACTTAACTATACTCTGTCATGGCCTCTACCTACTAGGTAGCATTTCCAATCTTAGCACTATGTTCTGTTAATACTTGTCCCAAATCACTTTGTTGCTCATTAAACATGCTGTGTATCTTCAGGTCATTGCAGCTTTTAAACATTCTCTTCTATGCCTGAAATGCAACCTTCTCATAACTCTGCCTTTTAAATTTCTCTTCTTACTTGAGGTCAAGCTAAAAGATTTTCCTGATTATTCTTTACTTTCCCTCCTGCTTGGCCAGCATCCCTGCCAATAAAGTAAAATATAATAACTTCGTGTGCCTATTGTACTTTGCACATACGCATACCACATTTATTGCACTAGGTTATGATTTGTGGTTTATAGATCTAGTTCCCTATAAAGACAGGTCTTTGAAAAAGAAGACTGTGTGTGGCACACACGTGCATGCATGTGCACACACACACACATTTAAAGACACAGATCTGTTGACTTTTTCCTTGCATTTTGCACTTAGGTCAATACTTGGTATGTGATAAGTGCTCAATAAAATGTTTTAAGAATGAACATTAACTCTATTGGCTACAGAATACGTTTAGCTGAAAGGGCAAATCACTTATAGTCCCAAAAGGAAATGAAGGCATACTTAGATGAAATTTGGATGATAATTTATTGAAGGACTATTTACAAAGTAAGAAAGAGAAAACTGAAGAGATGTTCAAGTTTCAGGCAGTAGCAAGAGAAAGAGGCTGATATCATCTCAAGACCTGAAGGGGAATAGGGAGAAATGGGGTTGTTAGCAGAGTCCAGCAAAAGCTAAAGCTGTGGAAGGGCCAGAATAATGTCCCGAATTATGTCCCCAAAGTGGGCAGGTAGTGAAGGAAGACATTCCTGCCCTGTTTTCTCTCACCTTCAGATTTCCTGTGGGTGCCTACTATTGGCTGGATCCAATTCTAGAAGCCAGAGGGCCTGAGAGCTCTGGTGATGGAGTCTATGTGGATCAGTTCCTTAGAGCACAACATATAGCCAAGAAGGACAGAGAATGGAATGAGTGGTGCAATAAAAAGTAACCAGCACGAGCAACTTGTTCAAACTTTAATGTTAGATAGATGAGTGGCAATCCGTCTATGGAGCATTGATGCTTGTGATATAGGTCCTCAGTAAATTAAACTGATACTGTTATTAGTCTAAAATTAAGTTCCCTGGGGAAATAGATGCAGGAATACCTCAATATATTGTACTTCACCTTGATGTCCTTCACAGATATTGTATTTATCACAAATTGAGGGTTTATGGCAATCCTGTGTTGATCAAGTCTCTTGGAGTCATTTCTTCACCAACACCTGCTTACCTTGTGTCCCTTGTGTCACATTTTGGTAATTCTAGCAATATTTCAAGCTTTTTCATTATTATTATATTTGTTATGATGCTCTTTGATCAGTAATCCTTGATGCTACTCTTGTAATTGTTCTTTTAAGGGGGCACAAATCATACCCATAAGATAGGAAATGTAATGAATAAGTGTGTTCTGATTGCTCCACTGACCAGCTGTTCCCCTATCTCTCTCCCTTTTGCTGGGCTTCACTGTTTGCTGAGACATAACAATATTGAAATTAGGTCAATTAATAACTCTACAATGGCCTCTAAGTGAAAGAAGAGTTGCATGTCTTTCATTTCAACAGAAAGCTAGACATTATTAAGCTTAGCGATGAAGGCATGTCAAAAGCTGAGAGAGGACAAAAAGTAGGCCTCTTGTGTTAAACAGGTAGCCAGGTTGAGAATGCAAAGGAAAAGTTCTTGAAGGAAATTAAAAGTTCTTCTCCAGGGAACACACAAATGATAAGAAAGCCTTATTACTGATACTAAGAAAGTTTAAGTGGTCTGGATAGAAGATCAAACCAGTTACAACATTCCTTTCAACCAAGAACTAAACTAGAGCAAGATGCTATCTCCCTTCAATTCTGTGAAGGCTGAGGGAGGCAAGGAAGCTGCAGAAGAAAAGTTTGAAGTGAACAGAGGTTGCTTTATAAGGTTAAAGGAAAGAAGCTACCTCCAAAGCATAAAAGTACAAGGTGAAGCAAGTGCAGATAGCAAAGTTGCAGCAAGTTATCCAGAAGATCTAGCTAAGATCATTGAGGAAGGCAGCTACACTAAACAACAGATTTTCAAAGGAGATGAAAGCCTTATATTAAAAAAAGATGCCATCTAGAACTTTTATAGCAAGAGGGGAGAAATCAATGCCTAGTTTCAAAGATTCAAAGGATAGGCTGACTCTCTTGTTAGGGGCTAATGCAGCTGGTGACTTTAAGTTGGAGCCATTGTGCACTTACTATTCTGAAAATCCAGGGGCCCTTAAGAACTATGCTCAGTCTACTCTGCCTGGGTTCCAGAAATGGAATAACAAGCCTGGATGATAGCATATCTTTTTTACAGCATGGTTTGCTGAATATATTAAACTCATGGCTCAGACCTTATTCTCAGAGAAACAGTTTCCTTTCTAACTATTACATCTCATTGACAATACACCTAGTCACCCAAGAGCCCTAATGAAGATGTACCAAGAGATTAATGTTTTTATGCCCACAAATACAACATCCATTATGCAGCCCATGGATTAAGAAATAATTTTGACTTTCAAGTCTTATTTTTTAAGAAATACATTTTGTAAGACTATGGCTGTCATAGTAATTTTTCTGATGGATCTGGGAAAAGTACATTGAAAGCCTTCTGGAAAGTATTCATCATTCTGGATGCCATTTAAGACGTTTGCGATTTGTAAGCTGAGGCTAATTCAGGAGTTTGGAAGAAGTGGATGACTATTAGGGCTTCAAGACTACAGTGGAGGAAATAATTGCAGATGTGGTGGAAATAACAAAAGAATTACAATTAGACTGAACTGCTGCAATCTTGTAATAAAACTTAAACAGATGAAGAATTGCTTCTCATGGATGAGTAAAGAAAGTGATTTCCTGAGATGGAATGTACTCTTAGTGAAGCTGCTGGGAACACTGCTGAAATGACAAGGAAGGATTTAAAATATTTCACCAATTTAGTTGACCAAGAAATGGAAAAGTTTGAGAAAACTGACTCCAATTTTAAAAGAAGTTCTACTGTTGGTAAAATGCTGTGAAACAGTAGCACATGCTACAAAAAAACTTCGCAAAAGAAAAATTGAATTGATATGGCAAACCTTATTATTGTCTTATTTTTAAAAATTTCCAAAGCCACCCCAGCCTTCAGCAACCACCACTCTGATGAGTGCAGACATCAACATTGAGACAAGACCCTCCACCAGCAAAAAGTTTACGCCTTGTTGAAGGCTCAGATGATTGTTGATTTTTTTTTTTTAGAAGTTTGGTAATTTTAAATTAAGGTACTTTCTTAATAGAAATAATGCTACCACACACTCAGGCTATAGTACAGTGTAAACATAACTTGCATGTGCACTGAGAAACCAGAAAGTTTGTGTGATTCACTTCATTGCCATATTTGTTTTATTATGGTGGTCTGGAACCCAATCCACGGTATCTCTTAGTTATGACTTTACCTTAACTGAAATCTCTGAATATTTTTCTCATCCATATCCTGATAACAACAACACAAATAACAGTACAACAATAAAATGACCACTTACTATGTGCCAGATTTTGTGCTAACCTCTTCACATGTTGGTCTTTACTTCTCATAACAGTCCCACGTTATAAATGTGAAAATGACACAGAGGTCAAGTAATTTGCCAGAAGTGCAACTAGTTAGTGGTGTAGCTGGGGCTTAAAACTGGGTAAATCAGACTCAAAGCCTCTTAATTCCTAAACTATGTGCACTGTTGTAAGGAGAATTAGTATTCTGTTCATTACCAAGCCGTAGCATCCTCTGATAGAATATTGCAAGGTGAAATTCTCCCCTGAGGCAATCTGCAGAATTTGTGGTGAATAGTGTCTGTGCAAAAGAGACCTAGGGAAGAGACTACTATTTTTGACTTAAATACCAAGACAGGTTATTTTACTTTCAATGAGGAAAAGAAAGATAAAAATGCTAATCAAATCTGCTGAGCATTGGGTTACCTGGGAGGGTTATAATTAGAAAATCTCAGTGCATGTGCCTAATGAAACAACACTATAATTGAACATGAAGACATGTTGGTAATTAAATTATAATATAGAGTAAATCCTCTTAACAGGTTTAATTCTTTTTTACAATGTGCATTAATGGAGCAATATTTCTAATATGTTAGCCTATAGCATATATAGGATATGTGGTGCCAAAGAGTTGGTTGATCTTCCTCTCTTTATTTCTTACTCCTGAGCTGTGTTATGTAGGTGTATTTTTTCTTATTAGGATGGTCTAAGCAAAAGCACTTGCTCTTTTCACTTCTCCAGCCTCCGTGGTTTAGATACATGTCTTGTTTTCATAGAAGAAATTGGATACCACAGGGTCAGGACGGCTCCATTCAAGTTTCTGCTTTATCTGCATCCCTTTGGAAGAGAGGAAGGATTGAGAGAATGAAGAGGAGTCCGTGAGAGTAGGCTACCTGAGCAGGGCTTGGAACTGGCTTCTGGGAAGCCAGAATCAGAGCCACAATTTGCTGAGTAGAGGTGTCACAAGTGGAACAGAGGCTCCATGCCATGCCCACATCTTTGTTTTTTCTGATCTTGAAAGCCTGACTGTTCAAGGTCCAAGGTTAACATTTTTTGATAATGTATTTTGGAGTTCTTGATAATTTCAATTCTTGGGGGAGTTGGAAGAAACTGTTGGACTTACTGAATTATTTTTCCCAGGAAGCACAAGGCATGAGTGATCACTTGGGATGATCGCCAGTCAAACAGATGCTTTGCCCAGTTTCCAAATTTTACAGGGAAACATTTTGAGGTGTACGCTACTTGCTTGCAGTTTAGTTTATGCTTTTCCACTTAGATTTTTTATTATTTTTCTATTAGACACCACATTTACTTTCATATCTGTATTTAAAAAGCTGCTGATAGAATCATAATTATTAGATGTACTGGTGCCTAAATCTTTAAGAATTTAGAATTATTAATTTAAGAATCAAATTTATGAAAAAATTATAACAAAAAAGCTTTTGCTTAAAGGGTATTACCTTAGAATTTATTATCAGTATAATGCTCCATTAATTATTTTAGTGTGAGAAGTGCGGGTGAACTTTATTACAATTGACAGAGTTTCAAGGAAAAGAATCATTCCAAAAATTTGGAATTGCAAAAGCACAATTCTTGATCCCTGACTCTGTCAAGTCATTTTCATTTAGTAAATACTTTCATGTTAGGTTTTTTCTCATTTTGGGGGAATATGGTACAGGTACCATGTCTTGTGTCACCTTAGGCAGATGATACTTGAATTTATAAGTGAAAACCCTTCTTTTTGCAATTATATGCTTGCAAAACTGGAATAAGGAATGTAAACTTGTCAACCATCACTTTTCATCCTTCCTTGATCTTGTTGGCGTGTCTAATTCAGTCTCTTCATCCTTTTCTTTCATTGAAAATGTGTATTTTCTTCAGCATTTTGTTCATTCCTTATTTTGTAGTCTGATATAGTTAGATAGTAAGAAGTCAAATAGTAATACAAAAATCTTGACAATGTTTAAATAATTTTTGTTTATACTACAACTTAGATGGATTGGCAAATTTTCAAAATGGGTTCCTGCATCCAACAGATTGTTTCAATTACATTGTTTTTTCATCATTCATGTGATCACATTTGGAACCAGTGGAGGAGAGGGCTGTCATCGTGACAAACAGGGATATTAGAAAAACAAACCACAGTGTACAGTACTTCCTTCAGGCAGATGTTCTAAAACATGGATTATTTTACTAAGAAGATATGCTGCTATGGGACCACGTCTACAGAATCTTGAGACTGCTTGGTATCTGTGCAATGAACATTTGTATACCTAACCCTGAATTGTACCCCACATCTTTAAAAAAAAATTTTTTTTAAATCATTTTTACAGACTTTTATTCTCTCCTAGGATAATAGAATTCTGGAAATTTGAAGAAAATCCAGAAGTTTTGTGTTAGTATGTAAATTGCTAGTTAATTTGTGTCCTATCAGGATATTTTGGTTTCATAAAGACCACAAAGATGGAAAAACCAAACCTCATATTGCTGCTCCAAAGGTAGGCAGTTCACTTTGTAAAAGCTGTTTTAAAAAAGGTAATCTCAATTTTAGTGAAGGAGAGAACTTATAGGACACCTCTGAGCTGAATTTTCTTTTGTTATCTTTCATCGAGAATGTGGAAATTAATTAATTTGAATGCAAAATATGGTGAATTTGTAAGGCCCAAGGAAATGTCTAAAAATTGACTTGAAAAGGTAGGTATGTTAGAAGATAAGTTTTGGCCTTATATTTACAAGTTCTTCTATTTAGACCACTCCCAAGTGAAATAACGGGATATACTACAGTTCTTGGCATATTCGGATGTTTGAGGTAATATCCTGTGTCAAAGGGGAATTAGTAGAACTGTTTTGGCTTCAGTGTCCATCTCCTGGTGGGGCTCAGGCACATCAAATTCAGGGAGTCGGGGGCTGTTTCAGGTGCTGCTGGGGCTGTTGAGAATTGCTGCATTGCTGGTATGGTAAGAGGACGTGCTACTAGGTGTTGCTACTGATTTTGTTCTGCTCCTGCAAAGTGACTGCTGCTTTCTTAAAGACCTACTGCTCTTTCTTAGTTAAGCTTTCGTATAGTCCAACACATATATACATACATGGTGTTGGAATATCAGCTTTTTGGAAATTGATCCTGTAATATCTTCCGTACTGAGGAAAAGATAAATCTGATTGGGGTAAAAGCTGAAAAACATTTTAGGAGACCTTGAATTAACCGTGTTAACTTAAGCCTCCCATTACAATCAGGTTTTTTAAAAAATCACTTTTATCTACTTAAAACTTACCATTTGATGAGTTTTTACAGATGTATATGCCCATGAAGTCATTGCTGCAATTATGAGAAAGAACATTTCCATCATGCCAAAAGATTTCTATGATCCTTTCCAATCTATCATTCCCTTCAGCTCTGACACCAGGCAAAAACTAATCTGTTTTTGTCACTCTAGGTTAGTTTGCACTTTCTAGAATGTTGTATAGAAAAAATACAGTATGTATCCTCCTATGTCTGATTTATTTTTCTCAGTTTAATGATTTTTAGATTTTTTCCATATTATATCTGTGTTCTTCTTATTATTTTTTACTTACTGGTAGTCTATTGCATAGGTTTATCACTTTTTTTTTATCCATGCATGTGTTGATAGATACTCAGTTTGTTTCTAACTTTGAGCTACTAAGAATACAGCTGATATAAATATTTGAGTATAAGTTTTTGTTTGGACTTATCAAGTTACTGACCTGATTTTTGTTCTTATAGTTTACCTTTTCCGGGATGACATATAAATAAAGTCATACATCATGCAGCCTTGTGCATCTGACTACTTTCCCTTAGCATAATTTTTTTGGAAATTCATGCATGGTTGTTGCATCACGTTTTTCTTTTTTTTGTTTGTTTTAATGCTGAGTAGTATTCAATCATGTTGAGATACAACAATTTGTTTACCCACTCAATGAACATTTGGACTGTTTACTCTTTTTGGCTACTATAAGTAAAGTCACTATAAACATTCATATATATGTCTTTGTGTGAACATATGTTTCATTTAACATCCTAGCAGTGGGATTTATTTCTGAGTCCCATTATGTTACATGTTTGGCTTTATAAAAAAAGTGCCAAATTGTATTACAAAGAGGTTATACTAATTTGCATTCCAAATAGCAATGTTTGAAAATTCTTGCTGTTCAACATCTTCCCCAGTACTTGCTATTGTCAGTGTTTTATATTGTAGGCATTTCATTGTGACATGCAGGCATTTCTCTAACGGCTAATGATAGAAAACATCTTTTCATGTTTTTATTTTCTAGTTCTGTCCCTTTTTTAGTAAGTGTCTGCTAAATTCTTGTACATTTAAAAAATCAGATTGTTCGTTTATTATTGTTTTGCAAGTTTTCTTTATATATTCTGGACACAGTCCTTTATAAGATATGTTTTTCACATATTTTCCTCCACGCTATGGCTTTTAAAGTTTTTTCTTAACTCTCTTTTTAATTTTAATGAAATCCAATTTATCAATTTTTTCTTTCATGATTTGTGCTTTTTCTTTCTTTTTCCTTCTTTTCAGGGAAAAGGGATTTTTATTATCGCATGTGCTAGAGTTTAGGTTAGTGTGTGTGTGTAGGAGTGGGAGAGTAACTATAGGCTTGATATCCACATAAGAAGTAGTAGTGATTTCAGAAATGGCATTTTGTTGATGTGGGATCAGGGCCCAGTTTTATTCAGTTTGTGAAAAATGTGCCAAAGAGTTTGTCTTCTCTTAAGTAAGAGGAGGGTGACCACAGGATTCTGAGGATAACAGCCTATCACAACCATGAATATTTTCCCCCTTAGGTTTATAAATTTTTATCAATTTTGAAAAATTTTCAACTGTTATGTCTTCAAATATTTTTATACTAGACATTTAATTAGTTCATTATTCCTACATATACTCTTGAAATTTATTCTGGAGTTCAGTTAAGTTACCTGTCAACAGCTTGATGCTTTCCAAGCTCTCTAAGTGTTAGGCTAGAGCAGAGTAGACTTAGTTCAGGGTAATTTTATCATGACACTGAGGCAGTATCCCATTGAGAACTGTACCCAGTATCCTACAATGACTGGCTGGGAACACAAAGTATTCCTAACACAAAGTATGAACTCAGGAAACTGGTCCCTCTAATTCTTTTGAGTGTTTCTTTCTCAGACTTCAGTTGTTTTCTCATAGGAATATACTGGTTATCATTCAGCTGAAGACTAGGTTTCTCTGCAGATCTCTGGAGCTGTCTTTATTGGCAGCTGTCTCCTATCTTTACTCTGCCCCGTAATGTTCAGCCAACCTTAGGCTCTCTGTTCTCTCAACTTTGTCTCCTCCACTAAGGAAGAATGCTGGGCTCTACTCATGTTCCATCTATTTGCTCTGTGACTTAGAAACTCTGTCCAGACAGCAGCTAGGACAATTTAAAGGTTCACTCTGCTTGTTTTCCTTCTCTCTTGCATTGTTTGCTGGTCCAATGTCTCAAAACTACTATTTCATATATTTTTTCTATATTTTTAGTTGTTTCAAGTGGGAAGTCAATTCGGACCTGTTACTTTTTGGCTAGAAGCAGGAGATATATTTGTCACGCTATAATTTGGTTTCCTTGATTGCCTTGCAACCTCAGCTATCTGATAAGCTTAAGAAAAGTTATAATCTTATAGGACACCCAGAGTTGTCAATTTTTAGAATAGAAAGGATATTGTCTTGCGACTTTCTCATCCTAAGCAGAAGTGGAAACTTTAGTAATTGCACATTTAGCTTTCAAAAAATTAAAAATAACTGTATTGGGCAGCCCCCTTGGGTCTCCTCCCACTGTGGGAACTTTTCTGTCCTCTTAATAAATCCTGCTTTAACAAAAATAATAACTGTATTGTGCTATGGTTTGGTTTGTGTAAGCATGCCTTATTTCATTTTGTGCTGCTATAACTAAATACCTGAGATTGGGTACTCTCTAAAGAACAGAAATTTATTTCTCAGAGTTCTAGAGTCTGTGAAGTCCAATATCTGGTTTTTAGCAGGTTAGAGCTGTGTCCTCACATATTGTGGAAAAAAATGGCAAAGGAAAACTCTGTGCCTTCACAGGGCAGACGAGCAGAAGAGCAAGCTAGCCAGCTAGCCACATGTGAGGTGAAGCCTCTTTCCATTAATGAGGGAGGTGTCTTTATGGCCTAATCACCATTTAAAGGCCCACTTGGAAACACCTGACTTTTGAAGGAGATATATTCAAACCATAGCAGGTGACATTCTCATAATACTTAAAAATGTGGATAGGACCAAAGTTATGAATATATTATATAGAGAGAAGTTAAAAAACATTAGAAAGAACTGATGTTTAAAATAAGAAAAGGTTTTTATAGTTTGAGTTTTAAGTTTAGATCTTTGATCCATTTAGAGTTGATTTTTGTGTACGTGGATAGGTAGGGGTCTTGTTTTAATCTTCTGCATGTGGTCAGCCAGTTTTCCCAGCACCATATACTGAATAGGTTCTCCTTTCTCCATTGGTCGATGGTGGAGGCTTTGTTAAAGATGAGTTGGTTGAGAAATTGAGGTTTTGCTTCTTGAATCTCTATCCTGTTTTATTGGTCTATATGCCTGTTCTTGTACCAATCCCAGGCTCTTTTGATTATTGTAGCCTTATAATAAAGTTCAAAGTCTGGAAGTATGATACCTCCCACTTTGATTCTTTTGCTGAGGATTGTTTTGACTATTCTTGGTTGTTTATGTTTCCATATAAATTTCTGTATTATTTCCAGGTCTGAGAAGAGCGATGCTAGTAATTTAATGGATACTGCGTTACATCTGTAGATTGCCTTTGGGGGGATGGACATCTTAACAATGTTGATTCTTCTAGTCCACAAGCATGGAATGATTTTTCCACTTGTTTGTGTTATCTTTGATTTCTTTCTTTCTTTTTTTTTTAAATTTAAGGGGTATGGGCATATCTCAACTCCCAGGCATCCTGCAAAGTAGGCGAGTCATCTTAGGGGCAACCTTTACCCCCTCAAAAATTCATCTCACATTAGCAGTATCTTTGATTTCTTTGAGCAATGTTTTGTAGTTTTCATTTTAAAGGTCTTTTGCTTCTCTGGTTAGGAAGATACCAACGTATTTCATCTTTTTTGTGACTATTGTGAATGGGATTATGCTTTGATTTGGTTCTCTGCCTGTTTGTTGTTGCTATATAAGAATGCCACTGTCCTTTGCACATTGATTTTGTACCCCGAGACTTCGCCATAGTCCTTTATGTGTAGGAAGTTTTTTGACAGATTCTCTTGGATTATCAAGGTATAAAATCATATCATCAGCAAAGAGGGATGATTTGACTTCCTCTTTTCCTATCTGGATACGCCGGACTTCCTTCTCTTGTCTGATTGCCCTAGCTAGGACATCCAACACTATGAGGGGTGAAAGTGGGCAGCCTTGTCTTGTTCTGGTTTTTAGGGGAAATGCTTCCAATTTTTGTCCATTTAGCAATATGTTGGCTGTGGGTTTATCATAGACTTTTACTATTTTGAAGTATGCTCTCTCTATGCCTAGGTATTCAAGGATTTTTATCAAGAATGGATGCTGGATTTTGTCAAAAGCCTTTTCTGTATCTAATGATATAATCTTGCGATTCCTATTTTTATATCTGCTGATGTATTTGATTGCATTTATGGTCTTGTGGATGTTGAATCAACCCTTCATCCTGGGAATGAAGCCTACTTGGTCATGGTGGATGATTTTTGAGATGTGTTGTTTGATCCTATCTTGTTGAGTATTTTTGCATCTGTGTTCATCAGGGATATTGGCCTGTAGTTCTCTTTCTTTGTTGAATGTTTACCTGTTTTGGATATCAATATGATGTTAACTTCATAAGATGATTTGGGGAGAGTTCTGTCTTTCTTGATTGCTTGGAATACTTTCAATAGGATTGGTATCAGTTCTTCCTTGTATGTTTTGTAGAACTCCTCTGGAAAG
>CAUYQG010203876.1:0-10285 GCA_963574415.1 Tarsius wallacei | reverse complement strand
CTACAACTACAGAAATCCAGCGGAAGGGTATCACAGGGGCTAAGAGCTTTTACCCTGGAGCTTTTGCCTTGATTACAGTGAAGATTTTGCCACTTTTACTTATTAAGCAAACTTGGACACATTACTCACCCTCTCTGAGCCAGTGTCTTCTTCATTAAGAGGGCATAGTAATAAAACCCCCTCAGAGGTAATAAAACCCCCTCCTCCTCAGAGGAGTCATTGAGTTAACATATGTGCAGAATACTCGTCGACCTGCTTGCACATGGTAAAGGGTTCATATAGTTGGCTGCCATAAATTATACATCATCACATATATTATAGCCAGAGGTCTAGGATCACTTAGCAGTGGTTCTCAAAGTGTGGTCCAAAGACACTTCAGGGTCCCTGAGACTTTTTAAAGAGGGACTCAATTAGGTCAAATCTATTTTCCTAATAATACTAAGATGTTATCTGCGTTTTCCACTGTCATTCTCCTGAGTGTTTTTTTTGGTTTTTTGTTTTTAATAGAAACTGGGTCTCATTCTGTCTTCCCAGGCTGGAATGCAGTGGTGCAATCATAGCCTGGAACTCCTGGGCTCAGGCAATCCTCCCACCTCAACTTCCTAAGCAGCTGCCCATGCTAATTTTTTTCTTTTTTTTTTTTTAGAGACGAGGTCTCACTATGTTGCCCAGGCTGGTCTCTGACTCCTGGCCTCAAACTATCCTCCCACCTCAGCCTCCCAAAATGTTGGGGTTACAGGCATGAACCACTGTGCCCAGTCTCCTATGAGAGTGTAACGGTGCTTTCCAGGGGTTTTATGATGTGATATCACAGCAGATTGAAGCAATATGAAAATCCAACTTCTTTACTTAAGCCACTAAAAAAGTTTTTGGGGAAAAAAAGTGAGATTACACCACTCTTCTCACCAAGTATTTTATTGTTTTGGAAAATATATTTTTCATAAAAGATTTATGTCAATGTATAATCAATGTCTTATTTTACATAAATTAATAAAATTTTTAATGTCTCGCTTTTAGTCTCTAAAACTGTTAATGTCGGTAGATATAACTCATATAAACAAAAGTTCTTTAACTTTCTCAATAATTTTGAGAGTAACAGAGTCCTGAGACCAAAATTTTGGCGTGACCGATATAGTATACTGCTCAGAAAAGCAAGAGTGTCGTGAAATCTACCTGTGAGTATAAAGTTTTCTTCTCCCCTCTGGCTAAAGGTCAGCAGCTGGACTTATATAAAGAAATATCTTCTCTTCAGCATTTGTAACTCTGACCCTATTTCTTCATTTTTAAGAACAATGTGATGGCCAGGTATGGTGGCTCAAGCCTGTAATCCCAGCACTTTGGTAGGCTGAGGTGAGAGGATTGCCTGAACCCACGGGCTCAAGACCAGCCTGGGGAACTTGGCGAGACCTTGTCTCTACAATAAATCAAAAAAATTAGCAGGGCATGGTAGCACATGCCTGTAGCTCCGGTTACTTAAAAGGTTGAGGATTGCTGGAGCCCAGCAGGTTGACACTGGGGTGGCTGTGAGTGTGCCACTACACTTCAGCCTGGGCGATGGAGACTACAGCTCAAAAAAAAAAAGAGCGATGTGCTTATATTTTTCGGGCCAAGGTGGACTCCGCGTCCTCCAGTTGCCATTAGGTGTTAGACTAGTGGCCTCACTCAAACCCACAGCTGGGAAGTAGATGAGCAGCCTTGCTGCTCTGAAAAATGTTTTCTGACTGTTAAGAGCTAATTCAATCCAAAGGCTTATCTCAACAATGTCATGATTCATTTCGGTTAAAGACAAAACCACTTGGTTTAAGTGGCTGATCCATCTAACATATAAATCCATATTGTCTTTTGTAGCAAGGTCATGGAGGAACTTGTGATGACTGGGTTGACAGTCACTAAGCATCAGAAGTCAAGTGTGGACCATGTGAAGAGGGCAAGAGCACATAAGCTGAACCTCAGCTACGGCATGGCTGAGAGGCAGAGGCAGGACGAGGTCCAGGAAGTGCTTCAGGAAGCAGAGAAAACACATCAGGCCACTCTTGACAATGTGATGGACAAACTGGCCAACACCAAGGGGGAGCTGCTGTCCATAGCAAAGCAGCTGGGAATCATGACAAACTGGAAGGATTTCCTGGAGGAGGAATTGCAGGAAACCAGGGCAGCATTTCAAAAATATATCAATTATACCTTTCCTAAGCTTTCACCAGGCCATGCCGACTTTATTCTGCCAGAAAGAAAGAAAACGCCTTCCAATCTTGTTATTAAGGAGAATGAAACAAGTCTTGATTAGAAGTCATCTGTTGGAACCTCACTACCAAAGACATCATTCCAAAGACTAAATAAACGTACTCGTAAACCACTTATTGATCCCCAGTTTTGTGTAGGGTACTATTGGTCTGTAAGAATTTTGTTGGAAAACCAAAATATGAAAAAGCACATTCCGGGTTATAGTGAGCACCAGGTCTAATCGAACTGAGAAAACAGGGAGAGAGCAAACTGATTAGGAGGGAAACGCATGTCTTGGAGGAAGTCTAAATACACTTCTGTAGGTCTTTGTTCATTTCTTCACCAGCTCTGTAACTCAAAATATAAGTTGCCATTGAAAACAAGTAAAAGGACATATTCTTAGATTGTTCCTGTTATGGAGAGATGTGCTCACTTCCAGCAGAGAGATTATCACTTGGTGAAATGCAGTAGTATTGTAGAAGAAAAAGCAACTTTCCTCAAATTCAGTAGGGCAAAATTTAAATTCTGGAACTCCCATATAAAATAATTCAGTTCTGAGTGCGGTGGCTCACACCTATATCCTAGCATTTTGGGAGGCCAAGGTGAGAGGATTGCTTGAGCCCAGGTGTTCAAGACCAGCCTGGACAACATAGCAAGGTCTCATCTCCACAAAATAAAATTTAAAAATTAGCTGGGAATGGTGGTGCATACCTGTAGTCCCAGCTATTCGGGAGGCTGAGGCAGGAGGGCCATTTGAGCCCAAGAGGCGAGGCTGCGGTGACTTGTGATTGTACCACTGCGCTCCAGCCTGGACTACAGAGTGAGACTCTAACTCAAAAAAAATAGCAATAATTCAGAAAAGATTCACTTATACTTGCCAGCTGAGAAACGAAACTATGTGTTTGGAGTTTGGATTCCCTGCCTCTACTGATGGGGAACCCAAGAGTGTCCTGAACTTGTCTCCTTTGGGTCAAAGTACAGAAAACCTCAATACCGCAAAGCTTAGGACCAATACAGTACTACATCTACAAAATTAAAATGGAAGACAACTCAAGTCATAAAGACTTCCTTTTTTTTTTTTTTTGAGTTGGAGTCTCACTCTGTCGCCCAGACTGGAGTGCAGTGGCCGCTCCCGGCCACCGCAGCCTCGACCTGCTGTGCTCCGGCGATCCTTCTGCCTCAGCCTTCCAAGTAGCCAGAATTACAGGCACCGCTACCATGCCCGGCTGATTTTTTTTGATTTATTGTAGAGATGAGGTCTCACCAAGTTGCCCAGGTGGGTCTCAAACCCGTGGGCTCGGGCAGTCCACTCACCTCAGCCTCCCAAAGGCGCAGGATTACAGGCTGAGCCACCGAGCCCGGCTCATAAAGACTTATAACACCTATTAAAGTAATATCCTTAAGCTGTTAATCACCAACCTGTATTGGCTGTTTAAAAACTAAAAACTGGGCAACACCCTCGGGTCCCCTCCCACTATGGGAGCTTTTCTGTCCTCTCAATAAATCCTGCTTTCAAAAAAAAAAAAACACTAAAAAATTGGAAGGAGTTTTCAGCAAGTAAAAAGGTACTCTTCTCCAGCAAGTTTTGGGTGGATTTGTCTACCTAGACCAGTCTGGGATTTCTCAGTGGTAAAAGTAGCAACTGATTTATAACTGCGTAATGGGCTACCATCTCTTTGGTGTTTAACTTCCTGTTACTGCAGCTCCACTGCAATTCATACTAATCAATTGCCAAAGAGCTGGAAGTAATGGTTGCCATGTCAAATCTACGTGTACTAAAGTATTTACACGTGCAAGCCACTCTGACAATATCATTTATCCTCGCAATGACTTATGAAAGCAATCATTATTGCCCCCAATTTATAGAAAGGGAAACTGAGGCTCAGGGAGCTTAGATCACTTTCCCTAGGCCATACAGCTAGAAAGTGACCGAGCCAGAACTCAAAATATCACAAGGTACAGGCAGAGAGATGCATGTGAGAGATGGATGGGGTTTTAGGATTGAACAGACCATGACAGCAGTCAATGCACACTGAGCACATGAGGTACGTGGGCTCCTTCGTTTTCACAGCAGTCTTTTAGGGTGGGAGCCAGTAAAGAGAAGTAACATTTAAAGATGGAGAGACTGAGGTACAGATAGGTTAAGTCACTTCTCAAGGTCATACGGCTACTTAGAGGCAGAGCCTGTTTCAAACCCAGAGGGTGTGGCTCTGAGCCTGTGCTTTAAGCGATGGTTCTGTTCAGCCTGGACGTGAAGGCCTGAGTGCCTTCTCCGTTGACCTTGTAAGTATGTCCTACATGAGGTCTATGACGAGGACAGGAAGAACGTGGTCTCTCCTCTGTCACACATCATTTTTGTCTCATCTAGTGGTAAACCGAAATTATACGTACTGACTGCGGTATCCAACTTATCGGTGTTGTCCAATACCATAAGGGAACCCAGAGAAACTGTCTTCTGAAGGGCTTTGCTTCATGGCTACGGTGGAATGTGTCTCCTTTGACCTCAGTGACATGGTGAGCAAGATGAAAAGAGATCAGGCAGTTTATTTTTGGTTTGGAAAAAGGAACCTAGCTTCTCAGTCCCCAACCAGAGAGGAAGAAACTAAATTATTCACGTTTTTAGTATATTCCTTATTCATACTCTAGACTCTGCTCCCTCCCCAATCTCAACTGATAGTTTCCTTGGGTTTTCTTCAAGTAATTTGGATGCTTCTGAGAAGGGAAGAGTGAGAGATCTTGTTCCTGTCCTGATCCTTGGCCCCTGGGAGGACTCCTTGCCGCCAGACGCTCCCCACACTGTCCCTCATAGGCAGTAATGGTTCTCATTGCCCCCAATTTATAGAAAGGGAAACTGAGGCTCGGGGAGCTTAAATAACTTTCCCTAGGCCACACAGCTAGAAAGTGACTGAGCCAGAACTCAAAATATCACCAGGTACAGGCAGACAGACGGGGTGATCACAAGGGATCCTATCAGGACGGACTTCCGGGATCCCAGCCTCTCATTCACCCCTCATCTTCCAGCCTGGAGCCAGCACCAAGACAGAGATTGGGGAGGTCTCTTGTTTTAGTTCTCTCGTTCTCACTCAACCCTGCCTCTCCGGAGGCCGAACTGAAGAAACATCATCCTTGCTAACTTTTCCAAATCCTTCACTGTGACTTGATGACCACAGCCCACAGTTCTCTTTCTAGCTTGAATGCCTTTCAGATTATACCCCTCTGGATAATTTTCCCTAAAGAGCAGAAAAAGCTGATGGTAGACTACAGATGAGATCTTGCTCCTATTTCCAGCATCTCATTCTTCTACAAGCCTCTTCACAGCCTCTTGTTTCCATGGCACGGATGAGGATGGCCCTGGTGGATAAAAAGAGAGACATGGGGAAATTTCACAATGACCATTCATTGAGCCTCCACCGTGAGTCGGCTACTATGCTAGGCTCCTCACCAAACTTTGTCTCGCTGAAATTTCATAGACACCCTGGAAACTACCTTCTATGGCCCCCACTTTGGAAATGTGAAAACTGAGACTGGGAGAAGTAAAATCACTTGCTGAAGATCCCAGTATTATTTGGGAAGCTTAAGTGTTTTTCACACTAGCCCATCAGTCTAATTTCACGTCTTTGTAAACACTGAATGGGGGTCAAGGATGCCCGGCTTTCAAAACACTCTGGAACTGCGCAGGGCTATTCTGAGTTATTGTGCAGAACTCCAGCCTCTCAGCAGACGTGGATTGGGAGCCAGGAACCAGGGGGCCAGACCCAGACACCCTTCCCCACACAGTAGAAGCACCCTCCTGAGGCCAAGCCCCAGGGATGGGTGTGTGTAGGCGCACACCCCAGAACTCCCTTCCCCCACTCTAATGTCAAGAAGGACAGTTCCCCCTCAGGGTTCTGGAGAGGGATCAATTGCTCAGTGGCAAGGTGAGAACACGAAAAGTCAAGTGAAAATTAAAAGTGAGGTTTGTTTCTGAAATCTCAGTGGGGACCCTTACTCTAAGGTTTTCTAGGGAAACTTGACTGAGACTGAGATTAAATTGGGCTATTTTCAAAAAGATTTCCCTGAGTGAACCAATTTTAACATAACTTGACTTAAAAGGACACTAGTAGCTGTTCTGGTACCAATTCCTGTAAGTACAATACCTAGAGAGGCCATCACAGACCTTAGCTGCTATGCCCCATACAAGTTACTAATATTGTAAATATTTTGGAGGATTATTTTAAAGAGAACTTAAAGAAGTGCCTTTTTTTTTTTTCTCAGATGTTACGTGTGCATTAGGAGTACACACAGTTCTCATAGTTTCTGATCATTAGAAAGCTGTGTTAATTCCTGCAGGCCATCTGGGGAGTCAACCTGAGAACTCTAGGAAATTACTGCAGTTTAATTTTCTGGAATTTGTTCTACCAAGAAATGACCTTTTTTTTTTTTTTTGACTTGGAGAGTCAATCTGTCACCCAGGCTGGAGTACAGTGGCACACTCACAGCCACCGCAGCTACAACCTGCTGGGCTTAGGTGATCCTTCCACCTCAGTCTTCCAAGTAGCTGGAACTACAGGCGTGTGCTACTATATCTGGCTAAATTGTTTTGATTTATTGTAGAGATGAGGTCTCACCAAGTTGCCTGGACTGGTCTCAAACCCCTGGACTCAGGCAATCCTCTCTCCTTGGCCTCCCAAAGTGCTGAGATTACAGGTTTGAGCCACCGTGCCCGGCCCAATCTTTCTTTTTAAAGTAAAGGGATCTGTGTGCTGGGAAACAGATGTATAGCATCCCTCAGACAGATGGAGAAACCCCTATTCCAGTCACAAAGCGCAGGGGTCCAGGCTGTTATGTCACCAAGAAGTCACTCTGATGGATTCTTTCTCCAACTCTGATTTTATTTGACTTATTTAAATCCTGCATATTTTAGCTTTGGGAGCCTTATTTCCACTGACACCATGTAGACACTCTTTGGCATAATTTTGGTTCATTTACAGATCAGAGGAATTTGAAATTCTGCTACCTCTACTGAACTCTTCTTTGTGCATGGCTGAGATCACACAGAAAGAGAAGGAGAAAAGAACTGCCATTAGTTGTCTGCTCACAGCAAGCCTGCAGCGTGTGAGGGCTTCACCTGCCTTATTTGACTGCTGCCTTGCAGCATCCAGATTTTAAAAAACAAAACAAAACACAGGCACTCAGAGGTTAGGGATTCTGCCTAACTCCACTTTCGGCCACTGCGTTTGAAAAATTACAGAATCATTCAACCCATTTCTAAGTGACTTTAAATTGCAGGATTGAGAATAAGCCTTTTTACTCCAGTTAGTTCCAAAGAGAAACACTTTAATAGTGAGTTGAATAAAGTCAAGATTATCCCTTAATACAGAGCAACTGCCTGTTAGGTGTTAAATTTTGTTTCCTTAGAGGTATCAGAGGAGACAGTATGGTTCCTGTTCCCTGAATGTTTCACGCCAGGCACTGGCTTTCTACACATTGTTGGCAATTCTGCCCACAATCTTCAGAGATAACGATGAATTATTCTCACTTTACATGGGGGGAAACTGAAGTTTATCAAGATGAATTTGCCTGGGTCACACAGCTGGAAATTGAGGATTCCATCCTCTAATTTCCCACTCTACTTCTACATTATTCTGTGATACATTACAAAAGCTAACATTGATTACATACTTCTAAGGACAAAGCACTCCAAATGCTACCATGTATTGTTTAATCCTCCCAACAACTATATGGCACGAGCGCAATTGTAGCTTCCGTGATGCAGATAAACTGAGACACACAGAGGCTGAATGTTTTCCCCAGGGTTACAAAGCGAGCAAGTAGCAAAATCAGGATTCAAGCCCATGTGTCCACCTTACTCTTAACCACATGTGATACTTTCTATTTGTCATAGGAAGTTTCCATCTTAGCTTCTTTGAGAATCTATTTGCCTTCGTTGGACTGTAAGACTGTATAGGACTATCCCTGCTGAGGACCCGAACCGAGCCCTAGGGCCAAGCAGTATTCTTGACATACCACTGTATACTGCACAAGTATTTCTTATTCCCTCACCCCAACCAGTGTCCCCAAGTGGGGCTGTTTGTATCATTTGCCCATTTTAAGGAATATTATTCAACTACGTAGGAGAATTAGCCATAGATACTTCTATGGATATAGTTTCTCTCTCTCTCTCTCTCTCTCTCTCTCTCTCTCTCTCTCTCTCTCTCTCTCTCTCTCCCTCTCTCTCCTCCTCCTCCTCCTCCTTTCTCTTTTTTTATCCATCAGTATAGCATAATATCATTATGCAATGGAGCCACAGGCCTGTTATTGTTGCTTCTCCAGCCCTCAGACATACTACAGCACATGGATTCCCTTTCTTTCTGTTCACTTAGCCAGGTTCTCTAATTGTAAGGGCTACTTCCTATTTTATGTGCCAAGAACCAAAACCCAAGCATCTAACACACACAGCCCCTGACATAGGGCAGGTTGCTTCCTGATGCATGCTGAATAAACAAAATCACCAATTAATATTCCATACATTTAATTAAAAGCTACAACACAGACTTAAAAGCTGCAACTTCATCTAATTAAAAGTTACATCCAGGAACCAACCCTGTGGTCCACTGAAAGTGGACTACATAAAGAAAATGTGATACATATGCATGATAAAATATTATGTGCCATAAAGAACAAAATCATGGACAACTTGGTTGCAGTTGGAGACCATCATACTAAGCGAACTATCACAGAAACAAAGAATGTTCTCACTCATAAGTGGGCCCTGAACACTAGTCACATTAGCACAGGGTGGGACTGGCAGTCCCTTTGTTGTCCAGCCTGGAGTCTCACTTCATCGCCCAGGCTGGAGAGCCGTGGCACGCTCACGGCCACCCCAGCGTTGACCTGCTGGGCTCAGGTGATCCTTCTGCTTCAGCCTTCCAAGTAGCTGGAACTACAGGCGTGCGCTACCACATCCGGCTCATTTTTTGATTTATTGAAGGTATGAGGTCTCGCCAAGTTGCCCAGGCTGGTCTCGAACCCATGGGCTCAGGCAATCTCCTCACCTCGGACTCCAAAAGTGCTGGGATTACAGGCTTGAGCCACCGCGCCTGGCCAAGGAATAACATATTGATACATGCAACAACATAATGAATCTCAAAAACATTATGTAGATTTAAAAGTTCATCCTTCAAACACCACTACTGTATGACTTGAGTTATGCAAAATTTTAGCAGACGCGAAACTCTCATGACAGAAAGAGACCAGTAAGAGGTTGCCAAGAGTCAGGAATTATGGAGCAAGAGAGTTGACTGTGAGTAGGTGTAGGAGAATTTTCTGGTATGACAGAAATGCTCCATAGTATGACCTTAATGATGATTACACTACTGTGTGTGTTTTTTTCAAGATGCATCTAATTGAGCATTTGATATTGGCGAATTTTATTTTGTGTATATGATGCCTAATAAAGCTGATTTTAAAAAATGATTCACAATTGCCACATCTAGGAAGAACCCCTTCAAATGCTCTCATTCTAGCTAATCATCTGTGTGCAGTCGTAGTGTAGTAGTCAGGATGCTGAGGGGTGAATCTTGGTCTACCGGTTGGTAAATGGCCAGTTATGAACAAACTGCTTTTAAACCTCAGGCTTCATCATCTACAAAATGGGGCTAATAATTGTATCTGGCTCACAGAGTCATGACGAGGTTTTACTACAACACTTAGCTTTGTACCTGAGACAAAACACAAATGGTCCCTGACTTATGATGGTTCAAATTATGATTTTTCAGCTTTACAGTGGTGAAAAAGCGATATGCATTCCGTAGAAACCATACTTTGAGCACTCATACAACCATTCTGTGTTTTCACTTTCATTAAAGAACTCAAATTACATGAGAGCGTCAACATTTTATTATAAAATAAGGTTTGTGTTAGATGATTTTGCCCAACTGTAGGCTGAGCAGTAACAGCATTTAAGTCAGACTAGGCTAAGCTATGAGGTTCAGTAGGTTAGGTCTATTAAATGCATTTTTGACTTACAATATTTTCAACTTATGATGGGCTTATTGGGCCATAACCCCATCATAGGTCAAGCAGC
>CAUYQG010203872.1:0-11842 GCA_963574415.1 Tarsius wallacei | reverse complement strand
TTGAGTTCATATTCCCCCAAAAATCACTGCACAGACCAGTATTGTGGAGCTATGCCTCTTAAGTTTTCCGCTAGTAGTTTTACAGGTTCAGGCCTTACATTTAAGTACTTAATCGATTTTGAGCTGAATTTTGTATTTGATGTGAGATAAGTATCAAGTTTCATCTGCATGTGGATGTCTAATTGTCCCAACACCATTTATTCCTCATTTTGTGCTCTTGGTAACTTTGTTAAAAATCAATGAACTGTAAATGTGTGCATTTATTTCTGGGCTCTCTGTTCTATTCCATTGGTATATATGTCTGTTTTTATTCTAGATGTAAAACAATATAGTGACCAAAACCATGCTGTTTGTGTTACCACAGCTTTGTGTAGTATATTCTGAAGTCAGGTATCATGATGCCTCCAAGTTTATTCTTTTCCTTTTTCTTTTCTTTTTTTTTTTTTTTGAGTTGGAGTCTCACTCTTGTCACCTAGGCTGGAGTGCAGTGGCAGGCTGACGGCCACCGTAGTCTCACCTGCTAGGCTTAGGCGATCCTTCCACCTCAGCTTTCCAAGTAGCTGGGACTACAGACGCATGCCAGCCCGCCTGGCTAGTTTTTGTGATTTATTGTGATTCGAACTCCTGGGCTCAGGCAATCCTCTCGCCTCGCCTCCCAAAGTGTTGGGATTACAGGCTGAGCCACTGCGCCCGGCCCAATTTTATTCTTTATTGCTGAAGATTATTTTGCTATTCAGTGTCTTCTGTGGTTCTATACAAATTTTAGAATTGTTTTTTCTATTTCTGTGAAAAAGGTCATTGGAATTTTCTTGGGATTGCATTGAGTCTGTAGATCACTCTGGGTAGTATCTAAATAATATTACATCTTCCATTTCATAAACATGGGAGGGATATAATATCATTTATTTGGGATCTTCTTCAATTTCTTTCAATGTTTTATAGATTTCAGTGTATAGATCTTTCACCTCCTTGGCTTCATTTATTCCTAAGTATTTTGTTTTCTTGTAGCTATTGTGAATGGGATTATTTCTTTGAGTTTTTTTGATAGTTCTATGTTATTATATAGATATGTTACTGATTTTTGTATTTTTATTTTATATCCTGCAACTTTAATTTGTTTATCCATTCTAAGAATATTTTGGTAGAGTCTTTAGGTTTTCTATATATAAGATCATGTTATCCTCACATAGGAATAACTTAATGTCTTCTTTTCCAATTTGGAAGCCTTTTATTTCTTTCTCTTGCCTAATTTTTCTGGCTAGGTCTTCTAGTACTATGCTGCATGGAAGTGGGGAGAGTGGGCATTGTTATCTTGTTTCTGTCCTATAGGAAAATATTTCAACTTTTGTTTTTAGTTGGAGTCTCACTCTGTTGCCCAGGTTCAGTGTAGTGGCATACACACAGCCACCCCAGTGCTGACCTGCTGGGCTCCAGCAATCCTTCCGCCTCAACCTTCCAAGTAGCTGGAACTACAGGCATGTGCTATCACTCCTGGCTAATTTTTTAAAAATTTATTGTAGAGATGAGGTCTTGCCAAGTAGCCTGGGCTGGTCTTAAACCCACAGAGTCAGGCAATCCACTCACCTCGGCCTCCCAAAGTGCTGGGATTACAGGCTGAGCCACCAAGCCCAGCCTCAACTTTTTACCACTGAATATAATGTTAGCTGTAGGCTTGACTTATATAACCTTTAGTGAATTAAGGTACATTACTTCTATATTTAATTTGTTAAGAGGTTTTTTCTTCAAGAAAGAATGTTTAATTTTGTCAAATGCTTTTTCTGCATCAAATGAGATAATCATGTTTTCTGTCTTTCATTCTGTTCAGGTAGTGTACCACATATATGGATTTGCATATGTTGAACCATCCTTGCATCCCTGAAATAAATCCCACTTGATTGTGATTAATGGTTCTTTTAATGTGCTGTTAAACTTTGTTTACTAGTATATTGTTGAGGATATTTGCATCTATGCTCATCAGGGATATTGGTCTGTAATTTTATTTCTTATAGTGTCCTTGTCTGTCTTGGTACCAGGGTAATGCTGGTCTCATAAAATAGTTTGAAAGTATTCTCTCCTCACCATTTGATAAGGGTGTGAATTAGTTCTTTAAAAGTTTGGTAGGAGTTAGTAGTGAAGCCATCAGTTCCTGTGCTTTTCTTTGATGGAAATATTTATGACTGATTCAGTCTCCTTACTCATTGTTGATCTGTTCAGACTGTCTGTTCCTCTGTGATTCAGTCTTGGTATAATGTACATGTCTAGAAATTCACCCATTTCTAACAGGCAATCAAGCTTGTTGGCACATACTTTTCCCTAATAGTCTCTCATGCTCCTTTGTATTTCTTTATGTAAATGGTAATGTCTCTTCTTTCATTTCTGATTTTATTTATTTGACTGTTATCTCTTTTTTTCAATTAACTAAAAGTTTGTTGATTTTGTTTATCTTTTTCAAGAACAACTCTTAGTTTTATTGATCTTTTTTATGTTTCTCTGGTCTCTATTTCACTTATTTCTGTTCTAATTTTTAGTATTTATTGGCTTCTTTTAACTTTGGACTTAGATCTTGTTTATTTTAAGTTCCTCAAGGTGTAACATTAGGTTATTTTTGTGAGCTCTTTCTCCTTTTTCAATGTAGGTATTTATTGCTGTAAACTTTTCTCTTTGAGCTGGCTTTACTGCATCTCATTTTGGTATGCTTTGTTTTCATTTTCATTTTCATTTGTCTCAAGATTTTTTAAATGCCCCGTTTATATTCAGAATAATGACTGATAGGTAATGAGTTACTACTGCCATTTTATTTATTGTTTTCTGGTTGTTTTATAGATCTTTCGTTCCTTTCTTTCCTTTCTGCTGTCTTCCTTTGTGATTAGGTGATTTGGTATACTTTTTTTTTTCTTTTTACTATTTATCTTTTGAGAATCTACTATAGATTTTGCTTTGCATTTACTGAAGTCTATGGGGTTGGGTGGGGGGCAAACCTTGGGTCTGCTGAAGCAGGCCTGAGTCCTGGGTCCTCTGGAGCCTGGGGCCACAAGGACCAACCTAGAACCTGGGCCCACCATGGAGCCTGGAACTGTGGGGGCTAGCCTAGATCCTAGGAGCTGGAGCTGGGGTTGTGGGGACCAGCCTGGTGCTCTTTGTCACTGATATGCTTATAGAGGCTGGGTGTACATGGTGCTGGCCTACATCTGGGTCTGTGAGAGCTGACCTGGGCTTTCCTAAAACCTGGGTACACAGGGACAATCCCAGAGCTTGAGTCTGTGGGAGCCAGTCCAGAACTGGGGTTTACTGGGACAAATGTGGACCTGGTCCTGCTGAAGTGTGATGCTGCAGAGGCCAGCTTTGATACATTATCATTTAAATAAATTCAGGATTCTATTACTACAAAAAAACAGGAATGACAATTGGGAAAACAACAAAAAATGTCTGCTGTTTGGGTTCAGACCTATGTTATTTTGCTATCCTCAGCATGCTCTGTTATAGCTCCTAAAAAATTAAAGCTCCTTGGAATACAATTTTTAAAAATCACAGAATAAAAGCCAACTTCTGCTTATATCATAATATTTAAAATTGAGTTTGTATCAGCTGTGGTACTCAGCTATGTGGCTAGTTTGTCAATGTCTATTTCAACATGGAACAGGGAGAATACACTAGGTCTTGTTGTCCTAAACTTTCCTTCTTCTTTTACATAATTCTTCATGGCTAAGGGGTTTTTTTTGTTTGTTTTTTGTTTATAAAATGTATTTGCTTCCTTGCATCCTGCCTATACTTTTTCAGTTGGAATCTCACTCCATTGCCCAGGCTGGAGTGCAGTGGCACGCTCACGGTCACCCCAGTGTTGACCTGCTGGACTCTGGCAATCCTTCCACCTCAGCCTTCCAAGTAACCGGAACTACAGATGTGTGCTACCATGGTCAGCTAATTTTTTGATTTATTGTAGAGATGAAGTCTCACCATGTTGCTTCCTAGAGAAGCTGAGTCCCAGTCATGACCCGTTAGCTCTCTTAAACTTTGAATGAGGCCATGCCTTCAATGCAGCAAACAAGACTTGAGTACATTCTGCATGCTGAGCATTTTTCTGAGTGGGCACATCAATAGGGGGTAGAGTAGAAGAGGAAGGAAATGAAGAATAATATCAAGTGTCTTTATCTTCGAATTGCTTAAAAGCTAGTGGGGAAGGGCGTTGAGGAAGCAGCTTAATATTAGATGATGGTAGCAAGGTTCTAAGCCAGTGATTTCCAAGTGCTAAATGTGGGCCCTTGAAATCCTGTAAGCTGAGGAAGTTGCAGAAATGTAATGAATAAATATTGAGGCTCTGTAACCTGACTGACTTGGGTGCATATCCCAGTTCTATCGTTTATTAGCTATGAGGCAAAGTTATTGACTGTCTCAGAATCAACTTCTTTACCTATCAGATAGGATGATTATAGCCTACTTTTTAGGGTAACTGAGAATTTAATGAGATAATACATGTAAAACTCTTAACACAGGAATATCCCTTGTAAATCACTTAATTGATATGTTATTTTAAAATAGGAAAGAAATAAATTTTAATTTGGGTCATCAAAGAAGGCTCACAGATTACCAGTTTTCTAATTGGTTGGAGTCTTCCTTAAGACCCTGCGACTCAGATTTTAAACTATTGAGAGTGTCTTGGTACATGAAGAGTTATTTATGTCTGCCTGGAAATTTCAACCCTTCTTCTATATTTGATGCTCAACATCCATGCTTTAGTAAACCAAGACTAGGAAGGCATTAGAACTTTGCCAAGATTTGGTCATTTTTAGTATGGTTTAAGATCTAAACGCTGTTTTTTTCTTAAATTTCTTTTTTCCATAAGACAGTGTTTCACAGATAAAATTGAGAATCCTGTTCTCCTTCTCTTTTATTTTTCCCACATGATTTGAAAAACTGGACTTTCATCTGGTATATTACATTCCCTTTGTTTAGTTCCCAGCTGTGATAGTCTCCTTTCCCATAGGGTTTCCTCTCTTCTAATAGTCCCTTGCACTACTTCTATAATGCCTTGCTTGATACTACTTAATTATGAGTATCCGGAATAGATGTCCTGGGGAATGCATTCATCTAGCCATCTGAGCTTGGTCCACACCACCCATGGCAGATGCTTGGATTTCATAGGACATTGTTGGAACTTCAGTTTGTAGTATTTCATCTGGTCCACTCAGTTCTGTATGTTTGATGCTTTAAAAAAATTCCCCACCAGGATGATTTTTAAAAAATAACATTGAGATTGTTTAAGTACAGTAAGTATCATATTTGTGATTAAAATTTACAATTATCAATAAAATATTATTTTATAGAAATGAACCATTTTCACATCCTTTAATTGATAGCATGGCATCCTGTACAATTTGACCACTGACATGAAATTAAACTCTCTTTATAACAAATGATCTGATACTGTGAAAATAACTTAAAGATGATTTTTAAAAAGTGGCACCACTGTTACAAAAGGCACATGAGATAAAAAGGTTTTGGTTTATGATCAGTTCTGCTCTAAATGTTGGAGCTGACATCAATTACCAGTTTTATTTGTTGTCTGTTCTCTATATGCACGAAACTTTCTGAACAGTCTCACTGAGTGTTTGAAAGAAACAATGACAAAACATACTTCCACTGTAAAAAGTCCCTTTGAAAAGCAAAATAATTTTAAACTTAAAAACAAAGATGCTTCTGATGAGCTTCCTTCAGCCTTTTAAGGAAGGCACATTTTATCAATCAGTTTTATGAAGAGCTTTGCAGCAATCATAGGCAGTGAACTTGAATGACATAAGCTTATCAGCTGAGCTCATTGGAGCATCTCTGCAATCATTCATGTATAAAGATTCATTCAGGCTGGGTAAGGCCCTCCCTTTTTTTTTCCATTACAAAATTAGTGCAGATTCTTTGGGGACAAATGCTCAAACTTTTCAAATATACATTAAAGTGAAAATTCAAACTTCCTCCCAGATACTTTTCAGCTGTAGGTGTTTATTCTTTAATAGCTCTTTAAACTTAAATGAGTATTTAAATACAAATAATAGGGAAATAATAAAAATATAACAAAATGCACACCTCTAAACCCAAAAGCCTGCCTCAGAAACAGAATATTATCAACACTTTTGAAGCTGTTGTATGCCATTACCTTTCTAGCCCCCAGAGTTAACCCTAGTCCCAGGTTTTGTCTTAAGCATGTCCATGTCTTTCTTCATAGTTTTGCCACTTATTCATGCCTGTATATACTATTGCCAGGTTTTTAAATTTATATCAATGCAAAAGGTACTGTATGTATTTTAATAATCTTTTTAGTTTTGCTCACAAGTATGTTTTTGAGATCCATTCATTACGAAGTGATTCACGACAATTTATTCAATTTCATTGTGGTAGATCGTTCATTATCTGAATTTATCATGATTGATTTATCCCCTTTCATGTTGATGGGCATGTGGGTGTTTCTTGTTTTTTACCATGTAATGAGCAGCACTGCTGAGTTTGTTTCCTGGTGCACATATTTACTACACCAAGGACTTGAATTGCTGGTTTGTAGGGCATGGCAGAAACAAATAGTCCAGGCAGATTATGACTGTACCACAACTGATGTTTGGTCATGAGCCTCTCCTATTTCCTCTTCTGTGAATTGCCCTACTGTTTTTTCTTCACTTTTCTATTGGGGTATTTGTCTTTTTCCTTATGATTTGTAGGGGTTTTTTTAATATAACTGGATAATAATTTTTTGTCAGCTCTGTGTATAGCAAATACCTCCTCTCCAGTAGTTGATTATAATTCATTCTTTATGATGTCTTTTAGTGAGCAGTTTTCTTAATTTTAATGTAGTAAAAGTAATCACTGTCTTTTTAAAAAAAATGAGGAAAGCTTTTTGTGTATTGTCTGAGAAATTGTTTTTTACACAAGGAAGATAGATGATGGCTGTCTCTTCTTTCTGCTGCCTTCTTCTAGAATAGTCAGAGCAAAGAAGCCAATGTTTCCCCCCTCCTTTCTGTAATAAATTCACCTTCAGTAAGCCTTTGGGATTTTTGTATTTAAAATTGAGGAGTGACTAAGTGGGAGCCAGACGTTCGGGGCATTGGGTTGTTGTGTATCCCACTCTGTCATCTTGTTTCTCTCTCTTTTTTTTTTGCATTGTCCATGGAGTCACCAAGAAAATATCTGGGGAAGAACAATGCCATATTTACTCAGCTCCCTTTGAAACCTCAGATTCTACCCCAGACAAGCTTTTTTGTGTGTGACTCAAAAAAAATTTTGACACAAAATTTCTGTGGAATAAATACAGTGTTATGCTTAAAAGAATTCTGCTGAAATAGAAACAGAACTTAACAGAGAGGGAAGCCCATTACACTTACTATTCTAAAACTTGCTTTTCTTCAATCAACAACATACATGAACATTCTTTCCTTGCTAGAAATACAGCATATATCTTATTTTGATTGCTGCATAAAGTATAATAGTATAGTTTATAATAGCCTATTTAAATTTTCCTTTTCTTAAGTACCATTTAGGGGTCTCCATTGTTCCTCATTTTTATAATTAATAGAGTGAATGTGTGTGTGTAACTTTGCCTATATGTGTGTATCTATGCATGTGTGTATCTGTGCATGTGTGTATGTATATATTTCTGTGTGTTTGTGATATTGTTCCTTTGTAATTGCTTTAGAGAAGTAAAATTGCTATGACGAATGATATTTTCTTTTAAAATTTTTACGGTAACTGCTAAGTTGCCTTCTCACTGATGCTAACAAGGGTTTGCTTCACTACACTCTAGTTTATATTAGGTACTGTCAATTAATTAGGCTTTTGTTAATTTGGGTGAAAATGGTATTCTATTGTTTTAATTTGCATTTCTCTCATCAATGGATAGGCCAACCTTCTTTTCAAATAGGTATCAACTGGTTATAACCTTTTAAGACTCGAACTTCTTTCCTGAATAAAAGTAAAGTAATAATACAAAACAATGTAACTGAAGAGATGTTTGCCATTTTACTACAATTATAGTTTCATCATAAAAGCAATAGAATTAAATTTGTATCACTTGCAAGTTGGTGTTTGTGTGGCTATTTGTACTTATCTAAAAAATCATAAACCTATTCACGCTAAAAACGAATGGATTTGTCTGGGTTTGCTGCCTGAAATCTTTAGTTTAGGTGTTTTAAAATAAGATGGAAAAAAAAAAAAAACCCAAACAAGCAAATTCTCAAAACACTTTCACCAGTGCTATCTTATCTGATCCATTACATGTTTGTAACAGATTTTTAAATAAACAGATGTCAGATTAAACAAAACACAACACAATAAAAATCCTTATCAATTTATTACTGCAAAGGTCCTTAAACATGTGTCATATATTAAAGATTCTTATTTCCCTTTTAGAGAGCAAGCTTTTAGTGACCATATTTTTGGATTAATGACCAAATGTAACAAAAGCATAAATAGAACACAGGAAAATTACAAAATTCAGAAGAAAGCGGAACACTTGAAAGGGTACATGGTATCTCAACCGTCTTGGTAATGTTGTATTTCTGAAGTCGGATGGTGTTGACATCAGTATTTGCATATACACTTCATAATTTATCATATTTATAAATATTTCTTAAAAATTAAAATCTCATTTTTTTTCATTTCCATAGCGGCACATAAAAAAGGATTGCCACTCTAAAGCTTAATGATCACATCCAAGGGATTCAAATGTCAGTGCATTTGGCAGAAATTCAGCATAGGATTTGCTAAGCCAGTTCACCAATTCCAAGTAGCTGGGATGCGTGAACTGTTTTTTATTTATTGTAGAGACGAGGTCTCACCAAGTTGCCAGGGCTGGTCTCAAACCCATGGGCCCAGGCAATCCGCTCACCTCAGCCACCTAAAATGCTAGGATTACAGGCTGAGCCATGAGCCCGGCCCAGATGTGTGAACTTAACCTGGTAGAGGGAGCTCTCCAATGATAACAATTATTTCTATTTTTAAAAAATATGGCTCCAAAAGTAATAAAAGTTCTTAAAGGCATCTGCTGAAAAGAATGAAAAAAGAGGATGGTAAATGACTCAACACATCTACTCAAAACTACTCATGTAAAATATATGTATATTTTAAATTTAGCCATCTTGATAGTTTGCCTATATTATAATATAGACCTGATGCTCATATCCTTCTATTAAGTCCTAAATTGAGAGGATGAGTTTCTGAAATCTCCCAAAATGTATGTGTTATTGATGCTTGAAGATAAGTATGATGGATGTAGTCACTCAACTCACATTGAAATGGTAATCATCTTTTTTTTTTTTTTTTCAATTGGCAGTAGTGGAAAACTGTCCAGGGACGGGGGTGGGATTGACAGCTGAGGGAAACTGCTAGGGGAGGGAGGGGCACACCTCATCAACAAGGGTACCTACATAACCAACGTTTGTATACCTAACCCTGAATTATACCTCACATCTTTATAATTTTAAAAAAAGGTAATCATTTTCATTTGGGGATTTAATAACTAAAATGCATAGGAATAGTTTGTGAAGCAGACTTCTCAGGATGGGGAGACCTGTCTTGTTGAAACAAATAGTACTTTTGTTGGCAAATAATTTTACTAATAGACATGAATGAAAATGTAACCTCCATTTTGGGGGGTGTGCATATGTAATGGAAACATATTAGGACCTGATATTAGCTTTGCTTTCACTCCCAGGTGTCACAGCAGAGATTTACCCTGTAGTAGCATTGCGTTGGAGTGGTGTTCAACAGTGCTATCAGTGGCAGTTAACATTTATGGCACAATTCATTTAGGTTTTTATGAGTTCTTCATATTCCTTTTATGATCCCAAACAGGAAATGCCATGCAGGGAATGAATAGCACTGTACACCAAAACCTCTTTGATTTTTGTTTTTTATATTAATATTTACTAAATTTCTAAGCCCAGGAAGTGTAGTTTTTTGAACGTCAAGTGTAATATATGCCTTACATATTTCCAAGCATCAAGTGAATCAAATATCTTAGTGTAGAATGATATATCTTCTTTGACCTACTTTGAGAGGCTGTAGTTTAGGGGCATATTTCTTGAGGCTCTTCTATGTGCTAGGCAGTTTTCTACATCTTGTAGTATATTTGTTAGGGTATTCACACGGCTGATTGCTGCAAAAACAAAACAAAACAAAACAAACCCATCAATCTCAGAGGTTAAATAAAACAGAAACTTATTTCTTATTCTGAATTCCACTCAGGGGTCAGAATTTTTTCCACAGAGGGATTAGGATACTAATTTCATTATACTTCCCAACTTCGTAATCTCCTAGAGCCTTGGAGCCATCCCAAAAACCTCTTCATTCCAACTTGCAAAGAAGAAAGGTAAGAATAGAGGAGAATTATAACTGGAAGTTCTTTGTGAACCTGACCTTGAAGGGGCACGTATATCTGCCGCCATATTCCATGTGCTAGAACTCAGCTGTGTGGTCATGCTGACTTCAAAGAAAGCTCAGAAATATGGCACAGCCTTATTTCTTAGAAGAGAGGATACAAATTTGGTGATCATGAAGCCAGTCTCTGACAAATGTGCTACAATATCAGACAAAACAGATGGGCTTCCTACTTGTAAGGAGCAACCATTCTAGTATAGTGAGTTAGACAATGAGCATGAAAACAAGTATATGAATAGGAATCACAGGTCGTGATGAGTGCTGAAAACAACAAAGTTTATTGGGATTCAACATAAACAGCAGAGAGAAGGGAGCTCTTCTAAGCAGCATGGTGAGAGAGAGAATTTCTGTGGAGGTGAAATCCCATGTGAAACTTGAATCAAAGGAAAGAGTCGACCATGCAAAGACCTAGGAAAAAAGCTTCTAGAGAGAGAACAAAGGGCAGAATCTAAACAGGCTTAGTGTGTTGAGAGGACAGAAAAAACGTGAGTCTGGCTAAGCTGACTGACTGAGGTTGGAATTGGGTTGGGTGAACAGAGAAGCAGGGGACACATTATGCAGTTCCTAGAGGTCTTCACTGATTTTGTGCAGAGATTTCTTCTAAGCATTTTGAATGCCATATCTCATTTAAGCTTTTCAACAAATCTGGATATTACCGTCCCTCCTCCTCTTTCTCCTCCTCCTCCTCCTTCTTCCTCCCCTTCCTCTTCCTCCTCCTCTTCTTCTTCTTCTTCTGCTTCTGCTGCTTCTTCTTCATTCAGCTAAGACAGCAGAAAAGATGATCTATTGTACACGCATTACACTTGGCCACAACTCAACACAGAACTAGTTCAGTATGTCACAGGTCCAGGGCAAAGGACCAAAAGGAACTGTTTTGGTATGATGAGTAAGGTGGGTCTCTTGGAGGTGGTCTTAACCATTGGATGATGTGGAGTTCTAGATTCCTGGAGAGGCAAGTTAGACAGCATGCAGTCCGACAACTTGAACCAGCATCCTGAGCCTCTGGCATTCTGTGTTTCTGCTTCTCTGGCCTCCACGGGTGCACAAGCTAGAGGTTTACTTGGACCTCTGCCTCATCTTTCATCTTTTGCATCTCAGCCTGAGCATTCACTTCTTCCTCTACTTGGCCCTTATGGCACAGAGGTTTCTAAGAAGATGGTGCTAAGGCCGAGAACCGTCACTTCTTTTGATGACCAAAAAAAAAAAAAAAAAACACTGGGGTTTCAGGGAATTTAAATACTTCTGCAAGGCCACACAGCTGATAAAGAATCAGGGCCGCCGGGCTCGATGGCTCAGCCTGTAATCCCGCGCCTTGGGAGGCTGAGGTGAGTGGATTGCCTGAGCCCGCGGGTTCGAGACCCGCCTGGGCAAGCGAGACCTCATCTCTACAATAAATCAAAAAAAAAAAAAAATTAGCCGGGCGTGGTAG